>OX381716.1:23248664-23331539 GCA_947462335.1 Harmothoe impar
TTTGAATAATCTAGTATAATTTCATTTTGCCTGTGATCCCCTATTTTCTCATTTTCAACATGCTCCTAATCATCATCTAAATGCATGCTTGCATTTTTATTGAGATATTCTTCGGAGATTTTTTTCTGTGTCAAATAATGTATATAAATATCATTTTCTCATGAGCGCCTATATATGATGCACCCAAATTAGAATACCCTCCAATAGGCAAATGAATCCTGTGACATAGTCTTTTTTATTTTCTCTGTGTTTCATATGCATCAGGTTAACATCCCCAATAATCATTAAGGAAAATTGTGATTTACAATCAGTTAGATTGTACTGAGTACCTTTACGGCATTGTATTATAGTGTAAACATTTCAAAACATTGGTTTTTGTATAAGACGGATATTTTTCTTAAACTGGATGGCACCAAATTAGAGCACCAGATGAGCAACTGGTACATCACGCTATCACTACTATACCTATCCTAGATAATATTATGCAAATTTCTTGGAAAACTGATGTATGTGACAGCTCTCTGCTCTCTATACCTATGTTAAAATATACAACAGGAGGGGCTGACCGACCTCCATGGGTCCAGGTCGAAAAGTCGCTTTTTCAGACCCTTTGACCTATTGTCAATTTTGTCCAAAAGGTCACTTAAATTATTGCTGTAGGTCGAAAGTCGCCTTCAAAACGGCCCAGGTCGCTGGTTGCTTTTGCCCCATCTGCAGGCACTGATGGGGGGGGGGGGGGGGGGGGGGGGAGGGGGAGGTGGGGGTGAGGACAGGTGACCACCTCAGTATCCTTACATTAGTCAATAAAGCCATCTTGAATCTTCTTGAATCTTTGGAGTTGGAGTCTCAAACCTATTGTGAGTTGGTCTTAAAGGAGGGGCTTTAAGGTAGGTGTAGTATTTCATTATATAAGGTCTTGTCTATAGTCAGTGACAAACCAGACGTGGGCTGTATTGAGCACAGAAAGAACACCTAGTCCTCGTATATTCAGGTTGGTGAAGTTCTTGTCTTATGGAGGCATTATGATCTTATCTTGGGTTTAAGGTTTTTATTCTGCTATATATTAGTAAACGTAAACATAATTATATGAAAATAAATTTGTTTCTAGTTCAGGCGAGCATTAGTCAGCAGGTACAGGTTCGAAGACTGGAGATCATATTTCACTTTTTAAAGTACTGGCAGTTATCAATTCTTGATTTCATCATGATTTTAAATAGTACAATTGTGTTCAGGTAACATGGCCCCAAAAAAATAGGGTAGGTTGATCGATTTCTTTCTTTTTAACCAAATTAAAAAAATGATTTTGAGACAAATTCCTCCCATTTTCGTATCATTTCAGTAAAAAAAAAATTCAGTAAAAAGAAAGTATTTTTTTTTGCCTTAGTTCTAATTTCAGAACTAATGTTGTTCACTAAGAGGATGTGACACTTGAATTTGCATAGTGTGGCACAGATACTTATATGTCTTAATTATAGAGGACCAGCCGCAGCTCTTGGGATTCCGTTTTGTAAAAGTTCTAATGGGTTTGACCCAATTACACAATTAACATACCAAATAAGTAGAACCTATAAACCAATGCGCTAAGAAAAGGTGACTTTTTCAAAATAAAGTTGTGTTTACATTTGTTTTATCAAAAAGCATGCAACATTGTCTATAATGGCTATATTCGCAAGCATCTCATATCATATCATTCACAGGACAATTATCCTTCAAATAGTATACATTACAATGCAGGGTTTTGAGGTTATATTACTGGATTTGTTGGTCATACTTCAGAAATGTTCAAAAACTTTAGCAGCAACTTTTCAAGTCACACTTTCTTGCTGCATTGGTCTATAGTATTTCAAATCGACCAATCACAGGGTTGGATTTGAGGGTGTCCATATCCCATGCCCGCCCGGAATAGCTCTCCTAAGCTCTCCCAGGTGTGCGGACAAACATTAACAGCGCAATCTTAACACAGAATTAAGATCATCTTAATTATCTTAAAATTAGTCTTAATCTTATCTTAACCTATCTTAAATTCTTAATCCTATCTTAAACTACACAGTCCATTGTAGGATATGCTAGTCGACTAGTATGTAAATGGGGGGCTCTGCCCCCCAACCCCCACTTTTTTTCCTTTCTGCCTTAGATTAAGCATTTAAAGATGTAAGATTAAGATTGCGCTGTTAATGTTTGTCCGTGCACCTGGGCGAGCTATCCTGTATTTGCATATCCCATAGTCCCCGCGGTATTCAGCCTTTCATATAGGGTAATCAAAAGGTAATTAAAAGGCCATTAAATACCAGGTTTTAAGTCGGATAGATCCCATTAACTCGAGGACTGCGTGACTTAGACAGCCTCCCTACGGTCGGTGTCTAAATCCCTTATACTCCGCCTAGGTGTTTGGTCTATTGTTCTTACTGTAGGCTATATGGTATATTCTCCTCTCTCAGACTACCAGCTGACCTGGAACAGCCTGGGCGGAGTGACCTAGTTCACATAACCTACTGAGGAGGTTATTAGAACCATTTCTCATTTAAAACCATGCTTTTATTGGGATTTGACCCCAGGAGCACAAACCCTCCAGCCTGCAGTCCTCTGTTCTACCAGGTAAGCCATCGGGGCAGATCTATGTAAAGGACATCACATGAACTACTGATTTGTTAACTAATGTTTTATCCATGAAGAAATCAAATCTAAAAATGGTCACAGCCTTTTGGTGAATTGAACTCACCACCTTCTGACCCACAGGCTGAGCTGGTAACCACCACACTACCAAGGCTTGTCTGTCAGGTGCATGAGAATACATCTTATTTATGTTCCAAAAAGCAGGCCAGCACAGAGATTCCTGAAAGGAATATTTTAAGTGAACTATTCCATTATTGGAGCATTGTAATATAACATTTTCCTGTACTACAATGGATAGAGGATGGAGTTAGTAAAAAAGGTAGCTCAGTAAAAGTGTGTCTCTGTCGGGACTGGAACCCACAATGTTCAGACTACAAGTCGGCCATGTTACCAACTGAGCTAGCCAGCTAGTCATTAATCTGTACAACGTATTGTGCCTATAAATGAGATCAGTGTCAAATGTGGATGGGTGTGGGTTCAAACCTTACAATATCTCATGGAATGGAATTTTGAAAATCATGTAAATTTCTCATTTAGAGACGGATATATAGCATTTTCTTTCTCTACTATGGATGGTGGGTGCTGCGCCTCTTAGGTGATGTACCATATTCTACAGGTCAAAGGAGGTTTTCCATCACATAGACTCCTCGTACAGGGATCTATCCTTAACGTAGACCCCACCCCAGACACCCCTAAGCCACGTTTTCCTAGGGCTAAAGTGAGAATTATTCAGGATATTTGACAATATCAAAATATTCTTTTTTTATGTCTGCTATACGTCGAATTGGCCACTATAAATTGAATTGGACCTTTAGGCATAAAAATCTCATATCAAAAAAAGAATTCCAAACAAAAATCGACTAATAGGCGAGGTTTTATAGTACATTGTAAGTACTCAAGCCTTAGGTCTATAGCGTAGTATAGACAGAACTCCAGCAACTTCTGGTATTCTCTTTACAGAGACAGACATTGGGCTCTTTACATCTAAGCAAATTCTAATCATTAGTTTACGAAGAATTTGAATATTTTTCTGTTCAAAATTCATTGTTCAACCACTTGCAACTGATTGCAGATGATACACGATGGCAGTAGGACTATCGGCAGAGAGGAGGGCTGCCCTTCTCTGTGGTATAGTCAATATTGTGGAGACTATCAGCGGGTTATGTGCACAAGCCCTACACGACCATATCCCACCGTTCCAGCTGAACGTCTCACGTTACTTGACACAACTCGCCATGTGTGCTATAGCACTGTGTGCCCTGGGACTGGGGTTGAGAGTGGAGTACCCAGAGGTGATGCCTACAATACTGGTGTGTGTCTGCATCATGTTATACAACCTCGGCCTCTACACTGCAGCCTCATGCCTACCACTAGGCCTCCTCACATCTCTACTCAACGTCGCAGAAATCATTGCCGCTGTCATATTTCAGAAACTTCTACTTGATGAACGTATCCCCACCCTGAAAGTGGGCATTTTTCCTGCAATATTCCTGGGACTGTTTCTAATGGTGAAGCCGAGTTTATCATCAGAGGACATGGTTACATCTGTATACGTAAAAGGGATACTCCTGGTGACCATGGCTGGAGCAGCACTCACTCTGGCAGCAACTACTATTAAGAGAAAATGTACCAATATGCACGTCATTGTGCTCGGGTTTTGGTATACAATGACAGGTGCTATAGCCTCTATGCTATTATCAATATATCTAGAACAATGGCAAACTAGCCTGACTTTAAATCAAGCTTTACTGTTGCTGGGACACTGTTTAGGGGCAGCCACTGCTGGCATGTTGGGTTTATTTATGTACAAACACATCCAGCTCCTCACCTGGGCTGTCATCAATAGCTCCAGGATTGTCCTCAATTTTATATTACAGTACACCATAATGGCAGTTGTGGTGCCTGTGAGTCAGAGTGCCGTTATGTATGTAGGAATGGTTATCACTCTCATTGGCATCAGCTATGCTGTGGGTTATGATATTTACACAGAAGAATATAAATGGCGCCCACTAGCCCTTTAAAGGGACTTTCTACTTGTCGCAGGATTACTGATGTTCTATTGACTTTTGCATATAACTCAGGATTATGTTAGTTCAATATATTATCTAATAGAAAATCGAAAGAAATTGCCGTGTCAAGCCACCAACTTTCATGATACGGCCATTTTAGCAAAGGACTACCTTAACTATAGAAATGAATGGGAAAACAGCATTTTCACATTATCTATCATGGATAATCCCCTTCTTCTATTAAGATTGCAACCAAACCATGGGAATCTATAATAGGCATCTATACAAACATTTTAGCACCAATAAAACAGGGGGTCACGGATGAAATGAGAAAGGTATGAATTTTGGAAAAATATTTCTTTTGCCTTAACTATAGGATCCTATGGGTGTCCTAGCAGTATATATATGTAAACAATGGAGGCATACTGTCCAACTAGCAAATACAAATAGTTGATTTAGGGAAAGTGGTCTATGTAGGAATATGAATACAGATTAAAGAATACTTTTCAAGAGCTTCGATTTCTGCCACCAGGTGGCTTCTGTGTAGGAACTAGCAATTCCCTTTAACATATCTACTGTGGAGGTTTTTACACACATATATACCGTATATATATTTTAAAACTACATTCTGAGAGACTTATAGACATAATTAAGGTTAAATCTGACTATCTCAAAATCGTATATAAAGCTCTTTAGACTTCTTATAGGTCATTTACAACATATATATTCAAAGCTCACCTTAAATATGGTAGTGATTGATCAAGCAATATTGATACTACAGCTTTCCACAAGAATGGGCATCTTTACATTGAAAATGACAGAGGTATGTTCTAATGGTGTATGGACTCCTCACCAGACTTAGTCATAGGTTAGGGACATATCCATACTGTAATATATCAAAATATAGTTTTTTCGTTTCAGTGAGTTCTGTACAAACTCTTTTATTTACAAAGTATTACATATGACAAGCAAATGTGATGTTTTCATTTGTAAACTGAACCAAAATGGGTTTAATAAATTAATGAAATGTCTGTTCTGAATATCTCCACAGGGTGCGGTCACTAATTTGTCAGAATTATCCTTTATTTTTTATGGAATACGGCCATCCCATTGACTTAACCCAGGAGGGCTGTATTTTCCCAAGCCGTTGAATAACCCATGGCCGTATTTCACGCCCTGTGACGTCATCAATATGGCGGTTTGTTTACATTTGAACAAGGTAGAAATGGGATGGAAATAAGGTATTTCAGGCACCCTCTATCATAATTTTGGTAGATTCAATCGAAAATCATAAAAAATAAACACAAAGGTACACTTATTTCAGTCTGTTGACTGGGTTATTTCACTTGTTGACCCTTGGGCCGCATTTCACTCGGCCTACGGCCTCGTGAAATACGGCCCAAGGTCAACTCGTGAAATAACCCAGTCAACAGACTGAAACTCGTGCACCTTTGTCTATTTATTACTCTATGATATATTTTCATGTCCATCCCTGATCAATACCATACAATCCTATTCCAAACTCAAGGTGAAATATCTCAGAAACTAGCTTGGGACCCCTCCTATTTTTTTCACATATCCGGAGTAGATAATATGAAACGGTGAAGATTTAATTAATTTCAGACTATGGGGACGACCCACCTTAAGGGCCGAAAACTGGTTCACTATTTTAATGTGATAAGGCCTTTGTGGCCATGGTGTATGTTATATAAACCAAGGACTGGATGAAAGCCCTAGGCGGGGCCGGGGGCCTTCACCCATGTCCGGGGTTAGATAAAACACTTCATCATCTCATCTGAGGTTTACAGACTGGTGCTTTATTTTCTCTCAGCCATTTAATTATTTTTGTCATGATTTCTTTTCTCTCAGCCATTTATTTATTTTTGTCACGATCCCCTTTCCAGTATACTGCATAATAGCTCAGGGACCGTCCTGAGCCAGGACGATGGAACCTGACCGCAGTGCGTCTGTGGTAAGCAGTATGCTAGCTACCTGCGTGTAGTAAGGTACACTGTTGTAGTGTGAATAAGTAAGAATACTCACTCACACACAACTTATATCATTAGATAATATTGAACATGTTTAGGTAGAACATTGGTAGTAGTGATTGTTTATACTTGTGTATGATTGTGTAATGTGCTTGAAGTCATTTTGTATTGGAATGCACAGAGAGGAAACTATACACGAGACCATAATATATGCCTATGAGTAACTGCACTAAGTGCACCAGATAAACCTCCACTCCAGGATGTAAGGTGAATGGTGAGCAGTGAGATCATACTGCTTATTCATGAACCAGGAACTAGAGGTACTGAGGCATTGTCAACCAGGATATAAAGTATGGTCAACCAGGATCTAAGGTATGATCAACCAGGATCTGGTACATTATGAACCAGGATTTAAGCATTATCAACCAGGATGTAATGCAATGCCATCAGGATCTGGAGGGGAGCTGCTCACCAACTGCTCACCCGGAACCAGGATATGGGAGGAAGAGTACGGTAATTGCTTGAGTGACGATATAAAAGGTCCGTCGGCCTGCTCCTCAGGGGAGGGATGTAGTCATTTTGCTCGGTGCGACTGGAGGCAACGCTGTGTCACCATGACAGGAGAGGAACTTGGATTATTGTCCTACAGACTGTCAAGGACCTACATTGAGATAGTGATTGTGAGACTACTGTTGTGTGACCTAACTGCATTGGATACTCTGTATGACTATAGAGACTAGTGCGAACTTGTGTTTGGACTTGGCATGAATTGAGATGAGAGTATAATAACTGTGCATTCCCTATGAACACTACAGACTATTTGGCATTTTGATTATAGTGAGAAACATTGGCTGGTAATTGTGGTTTGTGGTAATAAATATATAATGAACATTAACACCTCCTAAGAGTGCTCTATGTCCAATGCAAGATGAGCATGTATTGGGCATGTACAACTAGTCCCCCAGACAAAAAGTAGCTAGCTCAACACGCAGGTGAAGGGTAACCTGTTCTGTGTGCCAGACTTGGTCAAAATCTGACGCACAGTTCTGGTGCCTAGCCACAGGTGGTGAATTGCATTATGTATATATAATACAGAGGATAGAGGGTGCCACCTCTAGTATATTAGCACAAAAAGAGAGTGCTACCGTTCCCCACATTATTCTGCCCCTCAGTATTTACCAGAACAACTAGTATGCAATGGGGGGGGGGGGGGGGGGGGGCTCTGCCCCTCCTCCCAAGCCCCGTCCTTTTTCTTCTTCATTTTTCTTTTAGATGTTTATGTTGTCTAATCTTGGCGTAGGGCATACAGTATAAAGGCACACCTGGGGTGGGGACTCACCTAGTGACAGTTTGGCGTTCTTGAGTTCCAGCAGCCAGTCCTGTTTGATGGACGCCGACTGGACCTGGAAGGTGTGCAGCATCCGACTCGCCCTGTCACAGACAAACCAAGCAGTCAGACGCAGATATCAACCTGCACAAGGGATTTAACCCATTAACCATTGAAGGGCCGTATAGTGCTTTAATGCATTATGCCTTTTGTCGTCATGTTGCATGAATGCAGACCTGGCAAGTTACTCAAGCATCACACCGACCCTATGTATATGGGTTTGATACACATCTAAAATGTCGGGGATTATGCATGAATGCAGCGCCGGCAAGTTACTGGCTAGTGCTGCATTCACAGGTTAAAACGACAAAAGGGCATAATTCATAACACACTTTGCTACACTCAAAGGTTTAACAAATAGCTAGGGTTGTCATATTGTACAGACAGTCATAATTAAGTGGTCCATCTCCATAGTCCAAGTATATAAAAGCCACAAATGTTATCAGTTATGAAGATCTGCAGAGGATCAGAAGGGACATGGGTGGCACAAGAATGAGAAGGATCATATCTGCTATTGGGATATTTATCATAGAGTTGTGAAGTAGAATTACTGCACTTTGATTTCCGTAGGGAATGAAGATTAATGATGGAAAATTTCTCTCATTGAAATTATAGTGCACTATAGTATTACAGGGTGTCAATGTCAAAGACAAATACCATGAACGAGGGCTAACCATTTAAGGGCTGTATAGTGCTTTAATGCATTGAGCCCTTGGTTGTCATGATGCATTAATGCAGTCGCCGGGGCTGCATTCATGCATCATGACGACCATAGGGGCGGGATAGACATTAAAGCACTATGCGGCTCTTAAAGGGATTATTAGAATTGGTTCACATTGAATCAGATTACAAACTTACCATCTACAAAGAATTGTGAAATAAAATTCATGCAAACATCATGCAAGTACATGTATTTGAAAACACCAAATGGTAAACACATGCAATGGGACCGGCTAGGGCTATTTACCACGTTAGAACTACACACTACGGTACCAGGTCAATTCCCTTAATAGGCCTTTACACGCTACAACATCTAACATTGTGTTAAAATCACCATAGTTTGAAAGCAAGCGGGTTATCAATCGTACTCGTATGAAATGATGTGTATTGTTCTGGAATGCTCAAAATATCAATATTTTTCCCCTATATTGTATAATAGGCTAATAAACTATTCGTCACACATCGAAAACTGTCTAAATCTTTTTTCTTGCACTGTTAGGTGTTTATAGTTGGAATCGAACACGTTAGATTTCGAGGCATTTTCCGCAAACAGGTCAAACATTAAATTGCGACCAATGCGGCCTAAATTTGACATTGGATGGCGTCCATTTAAGAGAAGAGGGCTTAAATTCATGCGTCAAAATAGTCAGTTTGACCTAATACTGGCAGTTCTTACACACAATTAACTTCTATCTGCATTCTGTCATAAAAACATTCCCTATAGTGATAAGGCTTCATTAGTAACCAACTAACACAGGAAGGGCACCTCCAAAACACCTCAGTGCTACTTTACCCTCTCATGAGGGTTAGGCCACACTTTAAAAAAGGCAGTTTCCGGTGGAGCGGCCGGGTGATATTGATTAAGCACGCCACCCGGCCGGATTTTTTGCTTTTTTTTAAATAATTTTTTTTAATGATTAAAATTATAAGACTTCCTACATTTTGTCTCTGGTGATATGAGCTGATATGGGTCTAATGAGAGGGGATGAGAAATATACCAATATCAAGTTAATACTAGGCCTATGCGTTACAATGAGCCTCATATCCCACCCATCAAAAGGGGTGAACATATTTTGAAAAAAATAATTATTTGAAAAAAAAAAAAGAATGAAAAAATATTTTTTTGAAAAAAAAAAAATTGGAACATTTTATTTTGGGGGAAAATAAATAATTTTGCGGCCGCCCGGGTGAGTGATTTTTAGCCCATCCGCTCCACCGGAAACAGACTTTTTTTTAAAGTGTGGCCTTAGGTAAGAACTGTCAAGCTACAACACCACATCCAGATTCTAACATCTATTTGGCACAACGTGCAGAACCCATGGTTCAGAGAACTTACGTAATGTCCAAGCAGAATAGACAACTATAGCATTTCATTAACCTTAAGGGCTGTATAATGCTTTAATGCGCCGTGCCCTTTGTCGCCATGGTACATAAATGCAGTACTGGCAAGTAACTCTCCAGAGCTGCATTCTTGCATTATTCCAACCCATCAGGGATGTATCAACCCTGTATGGTCTGCATAATGCTTGAATGCAGCTCTGGTGAATTATTAGCCAGTGCTGCATTCAAGCATCATGACTACAAAGGCCATAGGGCATTAAATCAGTATGCGGCCGTTAAAGATTGCGGTACTAGAATGTCCCCTAGCCCTAACGTGCAGGCACCAACACGCTACCACTACTATAGACCAATGCAGCAAGAATGGGTGACTTTTTCTTTAATAAAGTTGTGTTTACGTTGGTTTTAGCGGAATCTTTGTAGCATTGTCTGTAATGGCTATATTTGCAGACATCTGATATCAGCAGATTCACAGGATAATTATCTGTCAAATAGTGTATATTAGAATGCTGGATTTTGAGGTATAAATGTTTATGTATTTGTCAGTCACACTTCAGAAATGTTTAAAAACTTTGTCTACAACCTTTCTGAAAAGTCACCCTTTCTTGCTGCATAGGTCTATACATTGTACACGTATCTCACACAAGGCACCTCACAACACCAAGCACTGAACACGCCCCGCCACACCTGCACAGTTTGCGTTACCGTATCGTCGCAATAAAGCGCCAGTTTCGAAAGAGCGCCGGTCTTGTATAAGCGCCTGGGGTACAGGGCCCGCCAAATGGAAGAGCGCCACAGCCCTTAGTGGCGACAGTACGGTAATCGCTCCGACCCAATACTCATCTTCTTTTGAGGCAGAGTATTTTTTTTGGCAGAGGTGGCAAGGGTTTCTTGGATAAGGAGGGGGGGGGGCGGTTATAAACTTTAAAGAAATAGGGGGAAAACTCCATAATGTCGCGGGGCACGATATTGTCCATTTGATTATTAGGATACGGGGGTGACCAGGGGCGGACCCAGGAATTTGAAAAGAGGGGGGGTCCACCAAACACCAAAGTACCAAAAAGTGACTCAAATTATCATTAAAAAGATCTTTAAAAAATACCAAAAGGGGGGGTCCGGACCCCCAGGACTCCCCCCCCCCCTGGATCCGCCCTTGCCGGGGTGGGAGATTCCAATCAATACTTAGTGGCAAGGGAGGGAGGGGGGTTAAAACATCAATGGGGGCAGCAATTAATGTCTTGAGAAAATCCACTGATAATTCTGCCTGCCCCAGCCTCTAACAAGGGTACCAATATGTTTTGAGCTTGTGTCGAAAGTGCAGGTATGGCGGGTGGTTATAAGCCTGTACTAGGGGGGTGGACGGGGAGTCACCTGGTAGCCTTAGTCCGGTGGTGGGGGATATGTTTGTTCATGTGTTTGCTCATCTCGTCCTTAATCTTATCTGTAGAAGTCCGCAGGTATCTACAGGGGACCAAGCCACAGTAAACCTTTTTATTTTTTGGAAATACAAGATCTCCTATGCTTAAGCACTGGAAGGCCGTATTCAATGCCCCCCACTGAATACAATGTGACCGTATTCAATGGGCTAAGAAAAAATTGTTTTTCCTTCATTAAATGGCTTCAAATATAAAAATAAACACAAATGCCAACTACATTGATACCACTCTGATGTATTTCACTCGTGGGGGCTGGGGCGCATCCCACTCAGCCTGCGGCTTCGTGGGATACTGCCCCAGCCCTCACTCGTGAAATACAACAGAGACGGTATCAATGGGCGTTGGCATTTGTCTATATATTTTTTTGAGATACAAGATTTACTATGCTTAAGTACTGGAAGGGCCGTATTCAATGGCCCCCATTGAATACAATGTGACCGTATTCAATGGGCTAAGAAAAGCTTTTTTCCCTTCATTAAATGGTTTCAAATCAAAAATAAATGCAAATGCCAACTACATTGATACCTCTCTGATGCATTTCACTCTAGGGTACTGGGGCATATCCCACTCAGCCTGCAGCTTCATGGGATACTGCCCCAGCCCCCACTTGTGAAAAACGGCAAAGGCGGTATCAATGGGCGTTGGCATTTGTCGATATATTTACCAGCTTTAAATAAGCCTCTAATTTGGTTTAAACCTTTAAGGCCGGCATGTTGCTTTAATGTGCTATGCTCGCTGTCGCCATGATGTAAGAAAGCAGCCCAGGCGAGTAACTTCCCAGTGCTGCATTCAGCAATCACCGACTGGATGGTGCATGAATCGATGCAGCCCTGGCAAGAAGACTTATTAGGGATGCATCCATTTATGATACCAGGACAAGGGCATAGCATATCATAGTATCACGTGACCCTAATGTATTTTAATAAGCATGGCAGGTCCGTTTGTCACTCTAATGCAGCTACGCAGTGCTAGCGAGTTACTCGCTGATGTTGCATTAATGCATCAGAAGGACAAAGGAGCATTAATGAAAGCACTATGCTGGCCTTAAGAGGTTTGATGTAACTGACAACTATATTCTTACATATTCTTATCAATCGTTATGACTATGCAGCGATGGCGAAATGACAGAAAAGCTATACGCACTCCTATAAATTTTTTCAATCACAGATGTGCTGGTTTTTAATCAGCAAACACTCTTCTTTTGGAATAAACACGGATTAAAATACCCTTTTCTAAAGAAAATATATATTAAAATTTTCTAGAGAAATTTATACGCGATAGGCCTATACTACATTACTTGCAGGATGAGCCTAGAATGACGTTTTTGGTTGGATTTTTATTGGTGTGAAATGTTAAATAGCATAATTATAATATGTACACCAATTTGCCTGTTGCAGTGCAAACTGTATCATTCAATGTTAATACATTGTATGCCTTAATTAGTTGTATATAACACACATGTACATATATATATAAGAGAGAGATGAATTCCTCTTTATTTAAGGGCAGTATAGTAACTTAATGCACTAAGCCTATTTGTCACCATGATACATGATTGCAGCACTGGCGAGTATGTCGCCAGGCCTGCATTAAGCCATCATGCCGACCCTTCAGGATTGGATCAATCCCATAATAGGGTCGGAAGGATGCAAGAATGCAGCCTTGGCGAGTTACTCCTCAGGACTGCACTCACGTTTCATGACGACAAGGGGCCTAGCATATTAAAGATGAGCTAATTTGGGGGATAGTTTTATTTTTCAGTTACACAACGTAGTTTTGTCCATAATGTCCATGTACATATTTGTGTAGCTTTTTAAAATAATTCTGATACTTATATATGAATCCATAAACTAAAGGTAAATCATTGTCAGAATAGGTCAGGGGACCCGTCTGTGGTACAAAGAGGGGTCCCCTGACCGATTTTCTCTATATTTTATACATTTACAAGTATCAGAATGATTAAAAAAGCTACCCACATATTCATATGGACATTATGAACACAAATACATTGTGTAACTCGGAAATATAAATCTACCCAAAAGTAGCTCCTAAGCCACCTTTAAGGCCCTCTGCGGCCGTGTTAATGCCTTGCGGGGTACACCTACTTGGTGGGCAGTGAGAGGTGCAGGATGCAGAGGTCCAGGTCCCCCTGGTCCTGGATAGCCAGCTGCAGACCACGCTGGATGCCGAACAACAGGTCCGTGTTCAACCCCTGCAGACAGAAACATGCGTCTTTATAACAAACTATCCAAAACATCAATGTATAAGGGAAGCATAGAGATTAATGCATATGGCGGCTAAGTCTCGTCACGTGATACTAAGTAGCCAACTTCCGGGCCCTGGTGGGCTCCCCTGATTATCGCCCGCAGGCCTGTAGGATGGGCGAATTTTTTTGTCTCCATATATCTCCATTAATATGGAGCGTTGGGCTATAAGATTTCAGATCTGAGACCTATTTAGGCCAACTTAGATGAACGTATTTTTAGTTAGAACCGCCGAAAAATTACAACAACATTTTATCGCGAGACTTTAATAGGTGCCCTATTATGTGGCCTTCCTTTTAATGCATATCAGTAAATGCAGCTCTGGTGAGTTACGCCCTAGTGCTGCGTTAAAGTATCATGACGACAAAAGGTTTAATGCATGAATGTGGCACCAGCGAGTTAGTCCCTGGACCTTTTTTTGAACACGATTACCGAGTTTATCTACCAGAAACAAAAAAAGACGGAAACTCATTTCATGTGGTTTGTTTGGTTTCCAACCCTTCATCCATTAATTTCCTTAAATAAGGTCTACTGAACAGCTAATGCCATTGCATTTTCAAATACAACACTAGATATATGGTGTGTAGACATAATGTTATACCGTAGTACCGTCGTGTATAAGCACCGGGGCGCTCTTCAATTTGGCGGGGCTCTTACCCAGGTGCCTATACAAGCCAGGCGCTTATTCAAGGTCACGTTATTAGTGCTTAAGAAACATTTAGAGGCATCTATACCCCCGGCGCTTATTCAAGACCAGGCGCTTTATCGTGACGGTACGGTAACGCTGGTTTGTCGACTCCCTTACCGGGTAGTTGAGGCGCAGCTGACTGGTCAGGTTACTGAGCTGCTCGACAACCGCCAAGTCATGCATCATGTCGTCTAACTCCTTCTTCCATGGACTCACGGTACTCTTATCTACAACAACACGACACAGTAAGGTGGTATCATGTATCATCAATGGTGACTTGGCAGTATATATGTATAGGGCTTTTAGAAGTAAATTGTCTCCTCTAGAAATGTTCCCCCAGTTCTCTTCTTACATAATTATTGAGAGATAAAAGAGAAACTGACGGTATATGTATTAGAATGAAGAATATTGTAAAGCCGTTAAAGGTGAACATAACTAATTCATATGTCTTTTTTTTTTGTGTAAATCAATCAGCTTATTGAACTATGAAAAGGTGACATTAATACTTTATTTTGTTACAATAAAATGAGATGGAAGAAACTCAGTATGGATACAACGCTGCCATTTAAATTGTAACAAATGCATTGCGCTTTTTGTCAGAAATTGTAGTGTTTGACAATCATGTTTTTGTACGCAGCATTATGCGTACAATAACTCCGGTGTTGTCTTCGTTGTATACCACAGAAATAAAACCGATTAAAAAAAACAACTCGCCAGAGCTGCATCTTTCTGACCCTTCGGGGTATACCGTATGAACCCGGAGGGTTGGTATGATGCAAGAATGCACCCCTGGCGAATCTAAGCAGCCGAGCTGCATCCAGGCATTCAGTTAGGCTTATAGCGAGAATTTACAAGAGTTGCTCACCAAGTTTGGGTGCGACAATGAGGCCGCGGCCGGGCCCCCCCTGCACCTGGTACAAGTCAGGCACCTCCGACTCCACCACCTCCACGTCACGGACCGGGATGCTCCACTTAAACTTGAACTTCTCCGCCAGCCCCGTCTCTCCGTCCCTAGAAACATGAAGAATCACCGTTACAATATTAACCCTTTAAGGATGGCGTTACACAAGCCCGTCTATACCTTGCTCGTAGTTTACACTATTCTGTACGGTTGTAGGGTTAACGGGCCGCATAGAGTTTAAATATGCCATTTGTCGTCATATTGCATAAATGCAGCCCCAGCGCGTCTCCAAAAATGTTTAATTGGTAGTACATTAAAATACTACGCTGCCCTAAAAGGGTTAGCCCATAGCATGCCTCGATACAATTGAAGATTGAACGTGTGATTGAGATCACACTAGACTCAGGGTCAGGTAGAGGTGTGAAGGGAAATGTATCATTTATCATAGTAAGAAAGAGAAAGGGTGCACTCTTGTATTAATGGGATTCTTAAAGATGTGACCTTTGACCTTGATTTTGACCTTTTTCTGACCTAGATATCATCCTACACATAACAGAAATGGATTCAGCACCTTTGGTTTACCCTAGTCCACTATCCATATCCATCCATTGCTCCCCCTATTATATCCTGGCTGGACCGTTTCGGATAGCATACCCAAATTGTGCGTCACAAGTCAGGAACTGACAACTACCTATAGGCCTGCACCAAACAACCTATAGGTCGCATGACGCAGGTGCCCTAAGAAAGTCACACCGAGTGAGGCAAGCCGCGCAAAAAAAGGGTATACTCGAAAAAAATGTGTACATTGACTTTTTTTTGGGGGGGTACTTGAGCCCAAATTCTAATTTTCATGTCCCCCGATATTGGCTATCTATGTCTTTTGTCCTCTCACGTCTATGTCCGACACACACTGAATAAAAAGCTCCCATGTCCATATTGTAAATAATTACCCCGGTAGAGAGAGGGGGAGGGGGGTACTCACATTTCCATATAGTCTTTGTTGCGATACGTGCATTGTCAGTGCAAAGTGAATCAGGGTTATCACAACACTGATCTGTTACACAAATAATATCAAGTAACCTCCCCTGTAAATTACCTCTAGTACTTAAGTGTTTGATAGATGTCTGAAAAAAAGCGTCTCACCTACCCCTCCCATAGAGATAGCATTGGTTGTCACGAACTATCCAAATTTGGGGTTATCGGTTATCTACACGCTCCCATAGAGCTCTATGCTGAAGCAAATTACCAGCAATTACTGCCTTATATTATTTTTCGTTTTTTAGGGGGTTACAGTTGGAATTTGTAAAAAACAAATACACCATTAGATAGATATTGTGGAAAGTGATCTAATGACACCATGCAAGATGCAAAGAGTGAAATATTGACCAAATGGGAGCAATTTCATTTTTTCAAGGAAAAGAGGTGTCCAGAATCGTCTCACTAGACTCAGGGGAGACCCTGAGTCAATAAACTAACAGTCAGTAATTTCTTTACAGTAATCTCTTCTTTGAACTCCTGAGTATCTAAATGCTTCCACCACACCTGACCTCAGAACTAGATTTCAGAATCCCCTCATGGTCGTCAGCAGGAGTGAGAGTATCGGTCACATGCTGGTTAGTCACTTAGTGGAGGCACGTATAGCGGCACACTACACGGCCAAGCCAATGTCCAGTAACGCACGACAAGACGACAAGGCGCACTCTCCCCCCTCTCCCCCGTAGTTGGTAGAGTTCATGCCAGAATTGCTACACATGCATTGTCAGCATTACTACAAATTTGTTGGTGGTTAGAATCGATGAAAAATCTATTTAAAACATGGTTAAAAACTTGCAAATGAACTTATATAACATATTAAAATGTTATAATCATTATAGCTTATCTCAATGTGTAAATATTAGTTTTGAGCAACTAGATATCAACAAAATAAACAAATCATCAACGAAACAACAAAATTATTAGCTGCTGAGCACTACTAAAGGCCTTGAGCTCAGAATTCGGGGTCGATGTTGGTCAGTTTAGAAATCAGGAAAATATGCCAAGCAGGGATTTACCATTTTGGGTTTGAAATGCATTTGTAACAACATCAAAATGATACCTGTACAAATTCGCCCAAACCAAAATGGCTGTATCTAAGCAATTCACCATACACTTGTCACATCATTAGAAACTCAGAACTGTCCAAGGATGAGCAATTTTAGTGGGACATTACAAGGCCGTGGTCATCTACAGGAATGTCTCGGTAATCCGGCAACCTACTGGAATGTCTCAGTAATCCGGCAACCTAATCACTAGCATAAACTAAACAAAGGGGTATTGCCAAATAAAGGAAGTGGGTGTATGTTCATATTTCGAGTGATTCTACCAACAAAGGGATAGGTTTATTAACAGTGTGAAATTGGTATACATATATGTATCATGGGTTGTCTCCCGCCTTATTTGATGATTCTTAAAGGTTCGATATCAAACACATTTTATACATATGTGCAAATATAACGAAAATTGAAAAATCCTTGACTACCGTTACTACCTATGCCATCTAGGTACGGCTTAAAATTATTGACAATTTGTAAATATTTGATTGAGATTTAGAGGTGGACACGAAATATATATGGGAGGGAATGGAATACACAGATTTAACAACACAGTCCTAAATGAGACTTATACTTAATAATCTCTCAAATTTAGATTCTTAATTACTTTTAAACAAGTTGCCGGTATAGCGAGACATTGCTGATCTGATTAGAAACTGCTGAGTCATCTCCAAAACCATCTGCAACAAAACGTCTATATAGCTATTGAGTGTATCGATTAGAGTCTGAGGTTTATCACACACTAGTTACCTGTCAGCCGGGGGTTTGGGGGACCTGAAAAAGGCATTTGACTCTGAACATCTTGCACAACAAATCTTCCTGGAGAATACTTGTATGGATTAATGAGCACTTTCAGAAGTTAAAAGTTTTCCTGAATTGTCTCAAAGTACTGTCAATGTCAGTCATTTCCCAGCAAGATTCCAGCTGATATCACTTCATTGTGGTGTACCCCAAGGCTCATTTCTGGGAGATATATCTTTCGCTATCCAAAAGTTGGGAGGCTAAACGCTTTGTATCCTGAATGGTAAAGCAATAACTGTAAACTAAGAAATATCTCATTAAGACAGTACAGACTGTGCATAAACATCTCTTAGTCTGGTTTTATTAGCTGTGTTATCAAGAACATTGTATATTAACTAGAACATATAAAGCAAACTAGAAGCTTCGCTTCAGCAGGATAAATTCTAATAAGCACGACATAACATTGGTCTAATACCTCATGATGTATTGGGAAAAATGCATCCAGCTTCACTAGAACGACAGACTGAGGGGAAGACTTATAACTAAATATAATATTGACATAAAAAAAAGAGAGCAAACAGCATGGCGAAATATTGTGCTTTGCAGTATTACTGTTTCTTTAACCCTAAATTCTGGAAATGTAACTTACTACCATAAAACCGTGGCTTTCGAACCTGCACTAAGTGCCCATCCTAGCATACACTTAACCCCGTTTTAAACCAATTCAGAGAACATGTTCACTATATTTCTGAACATTTAATTTGTGCTTAAATATCGGAAATAAATTCCCCTCCAAATTTGTTGTCTTGAAGCCAGGGTTTTACAGTAATCAAATAAGCGCGCTGCGATGAGTTGGCCACAATACAATGTGTAGTTCGTAGTGAACAACCGCGGCTCATATCGCCATTGAAGAGCTCAGTGACAGATTATGCTATCTTATATATTTATTGTAAACCTTAAGGATAAACTACTTTTTTCAAAACCACATGACCTACTTTTGTACAACTGTTGTGCAGATGAGCTGGTCGTTCATCAGGAAGAGGCGCCTAGGTTTGGACTTGGTAGATCCCGCCTGGCAAGCCTGTCAAATATACAACCAACATTATTAATATTATAGACACAGAATAAACAATCATTGACATCAAAGTTCTGAAAAAGTATCAATTTTACATACTAGTTTTAATTTGATTTTAAATGAAGCAAATTTGACATTTCATGTTATCAGTGACCACAAGAGCAACAAAATCTAGGAAATGTATCTCAGGAAAAAAACTGGAAATTTCTACAAATTACCAGCCACACATGGCCCTTGACTTGTTATATTACATGTGTCACTAACAATTAATTAATAGATAAGTCATGACTAATCACACTATTATTGTTACCACATATCTGTACTTCAATGTCTGTGAATATATTGGATTTTATTCACACCTACAATGCTATAGTAATATACGTGGTTGAATTAGACAACTCGGACCGTGGCGTCCCCTGGTTGCAATGAAAATAAAAATCTTTGAATTGAATTAAATTGGATTTCAAATAGATATTGAAGTTGATGAAAAGTACCATCTGCATCATGTCGTCCTGGCGCACGAGGCAGCGGAGCGGGTCCTGTTTGAGAGAGAAGCGACTGCCGGTGATGGCCGACTGGATCTTCTTCACCTCGTGTTTGTTCTCGCTCTCTCGCTTCATCTCGTTGAGTTTGTGTGTCAGTGTCTCCAGCTCGGTCAGTGCCAGCTGCAGCGCTAGACGGTCGTGGTGGTCGTGGGACGTGTGCTTCAGCAAGTCCTGCCAGGTTAGAGCATATTGAATTAGCGTAAATTCTCATAACTTGTATGAAAACCTTGTAACACACACAAGTCACTAACTTACTGCTACTGAGGTCAAAGCAAAGGTGTCTTGCGCAACTGGAAATTAGGGTAGCTAAATTCTTTAAAAGTCTTCCAGGTACCAAGAATGAGTGTAAACTGCCACAAATCAACTTGCGGCTCTGATTGATTGATTAATTGATTGATTTGTTTAACGTCCAGACATACATCAAGTACCTCACGGGACATATCTCAAGTTGGCAAGGAGTCATCCATGAATAGTGGTAGTCTGCCTTGACTTGCGGCTCTGGCACGTTACTCATATTCATGCGTAATGTGTACAAAAGTGCATTTGAGCACGATGCTGGTCTTTAATAATAGAGGTTTAATACCACTTACCTGTAGACATAAGATGAACTGAGGAAACCTCTGAATAGGTTTCACCATCAGCCCGAACAGAGAGAGTTTGTCTGGGGAATTCTGGATCTTCAACTGTAAACAAAATCCTCAAAATTGCCATCCTTCAATTTTTACTCTATTTTTATAAAACAACAACTACAAACAATATTAGGTTAAAAGACAGTTAAGCTATGGAATACGTCAATTTAATTCTTAATTGTTTAAAACCTGATGACAGCCATGGTAGTTACTGAACACATGGCACCCAATTTACTGGTATATTAAAATTAAAAATCAGATACGTTGTCATATGACAGAACATTGATTTAATTCCTGTTGAAAGATACAATCTCTTTAAAGTTATATTTTGAGTTATATATAAATATATCATTACCTTCAGGAAGTCGGAAAAGGCCTGCTTCTGTTTAGCAAGTTTTTTCGCGGTTTCCATGGCGAGTGTAAAGTTGTTTACAAACTCGCTATAGACATCGAAGACCATAGACTTGGAAAACTGCAAATTAGTGAAATAGTTTATTTAGAATGGATCAATCTTGTCTGAAAAGAACTTACGTCTCCGTCCATAAACGTACTTCACAATGATATTTCCAGCCATAAGAAGCATTGTACGGTCCATAATACCAATGCACTATACTGTGGATGTTTAATATTTAATACTGTGCAATACTTGGCAATGCGCTTGATCGTGTTTGAACTCAATTTCAGGCGCACAATTTAACAAATATTCCGATTGCTGCATATTTACTTACATACCTAGCAGCGAAAGAGCACCAACATATGGTGATAATCACATAAGGTAAAGCAAATCCATTTTAAAGGCATTTCTTTTTTGTATAGAAAGCTTTCACTGTTATAACGACAAAATAAAAAGTAGAGTTTACGTACCGAGGCGGTGAAGACGTTGCCGAGCTTCTCCTGGGCGTCCCATACCCGGATGTACTCAGCCAGCTCTATGTGGAACATGTTGTGGCACTGGAGGATGTCACGCAGACGGTAGAAGATCACCTACAGAAGTAACATGGGTATAGAACCACAAAGATGGCAAACGGTAGAATATCATCTACAGTAACAAGTAAACATGGATATAGAACCACAAAGATGTCAGACGGTAGAAGATCACCTACAGGAGAAAAACAAGGATGTCAGACGGTAGAAGATCACCTACAGGAGGAAACATGGATATAGAACCACAAAGATGTCAGACGATAGAAGATCACCTACAGTAACAAGTAAACGTGGATATGTAGAACCACAAAGATGTCAGACGGTAGATCACCCACAGGAGGAAATAACATGGATATAGAACCACAAAAATGTCAGACAGTAGATCACCTGCAGAAGGAAACATGGCTATAGAACCACAAAGATGTCAGACGGTAGAAGATCACCTACAGTAACAAGTGAATATGGATATAGAACCACAAAGATGTCAGATGGAAGAAGATCACCTACAGGAGGAAACATGGATATAGAACCACAAAGATGTCAGACGGTAGAAGATCGCCTACAGGGGGAAACATGGATATAGAACCACAAAGATGTCAGACGGTAGAAGATCACCTACAGAAGTAACATGGATATAGAACCACAAAGATGTCAGACGGTAGAAGATCACATAAAGTAACAAGTAAATATGGAAGATCACCTACAGGAGGATTAGTAACAGGTGATATTTTCTCTGGTTTTAGTCAGAATATTTACAAAATCCGTTTAGTTTTGAAAAGATATAATTCATCCAGCTTTCAGTGGGTAATCTATGTATCGATATAAGGGTTTACCCGATGCGATAATCGGAATTTCAGAATTTCGATTTGGAGGATATTGATGACATCCCTACCTTATAGTACTGTTTAGCTGATGGTAGAAGATCGACCAGAAAATCGGGTTAAATAACTGTAAGTAACTGAGCTGTAATACTAACCTTGATACTGTTTTTGCTGATGATCTGAGGTTTGGCTAGTAGAAGTGGTTTCTCATACTCATCTACGATTCTTCGTAATGAGTCGGTGTACGACCGCTCGCTCTCAACGATAGAGGCCACGATGTGGCGACGTTTTACCTAAATGGAAAGAAGATATCAGTACATACCATACAATTTAAACAGATCATGGTATCTTGGGTTGACTACCGTAAATTCTTATTTATAACCATAACTTCCGGATAGGCCACACTTGGACTTTGCGACAATTCTATAAGCCGCACAGGGGTTCTGCAAATTGGTAGTTTTAAGCACTCTTCTGTACTAGCAATAGTAGCAGAAATGCTCGTATAAGCCGCATCCTATATGGGGATAATCCGTATCTAAATTAAAGCTGAGTTTGACTCATACCACTCATGTACAAACCGCAGCGTATAAGTATCTGTGGGTTCTTACCTGTTGGGGGGTGAGGTCGGATGGGAAGGGCGGCAGTTCGGGGGGCGGGTGTTTGTCCATGTTCAGGGTAACCTCTAGGTAGGTGGACGAGTCCTCGTCGTCTTCCCGAGACCACGACCGAGGTCCGATCTTTGCCGCCAACTTATTGAGCACATTCTGGAGATAACATTTATTTACATTAATGATTATTAATACGACAAGTTTAACATCAGGTAATTTTTGATAGTTGATTCAGATAGTTGTTAATTTTTTTGTGTTACATGTTTATTTTTTCATGATTTAAAGCATCAGTGAGTAACTCGCCGTAGCTGTGTTGGTGCATCATGTTGACTCTTCGGGAGTATCAATCTCATAGGGTCAGCATGATGCATGAATGACGCACTGGACAAGTAGCTACTTGCAGGGCTGTATTTATACATAAAGGCAGTATGCAGCACTTAAGGGGTTCAAGTCTGACCTGATTGTTGGGTTCTTGAGATGACCTTGATTTGACCTCTACAGTGACTGATATCGGCTCCTGCGACCCGTCCTGCGGCAGATCCTCATCTTCGTCGTCGTACGACTCAAACTCCGACGATCCCCAACTGTCGAAAAGATAAATTACATGTCATTACAATTGTCAGATTTTACAATGACATAGCTTAGCCTTGAAATAGTTTACCTACATAAAGACTGATAATCAGTGATATGCAGTGTCTATACTGATATATACCCTATATATGCCGCAGGTCAGTGGTCTATAGATAACTCCAATGTCTCCGACTTGACATATCCGCGACCAATATCAACTACGATATACATCCATCAAATCCACTAGTAGGCTTACGGTATACCACTCTGAGCGCTGAATTCACCTCAGTGTAATGCTGAGGCAGGATGATTAAGATGGCAGCCCCTTCCGTGTATGAACCTGATGTAGGCGGCATGCTAGTTACCTGCTCACTCTGTCACACACCAAGGAGCAATGATAAAGGTAGCCAAGATGTCTACCGACCTGCTAATCTGTTATCTCTAATCATTTATGGGCCGCATACTCATGGTACTGCTTAAATGTGTTACTTCATTATGCATGATTGCAGCAGTGGCGAGTAACTCACCACTGCTGCATTCTTGCACCATGACTATTGGGAGTCGATCCAGTAGTGTTGGCATGATGAATGAAGACAGCACTGGTGAGTTACTCATCTGGGTTGAATTCATGCATCATGGCGACAAAGGGCCCTATGCTGCTCATAAAGGGTTAACATTCACTTTATCTTTACTATTTGTTTGTCTTTGGTATCTCTCATATCGACATCTGGGCACACTCGGGGTCAATATTACCCACTTGGAAAAGTAAAAAATACACAACCAGATTTACTGCAAAGTTTAGGGAAGATTGCAATTTACTATCTAACAATTCATCGTTGAACCACCGTAAATTCCAGAGTATAACCCAAAACCAGCATTTGGGAGACCTCTATAACCCGCCATGGAGTGTTGACAAAGTCTACTCTACTTGTTGTATACTTCTGATTTGGTTTGCATATAACTTGCAGGTGTTACCTTAGCATTTAAGGCACCGATAGTAAACAGTAAACATTTAAGTACCGTAAAACCTCTGTGAAAAGCCGACCATTTTGAGGATTTAGGCATGATTCAGCCTATAGCATTGTCTTAAAGGAGGGGGTCTGGCGTACAGAAAAGTTTTCTTTTAATGCGTTCATCATAGTTAGTTTTAAATTGTTTAAATGACTCAACATTCCGCTTATCCATTTCTCTCAAAGTGGAGGGTCGGCTTATAAAGGATGTAGGCTTATCAGAGAGGTTTTACAGTACATTTCTTTGATTTAGTGTTGCCCTACCTGAAGTCGTCATACTCGTCGTCCTGTGCGGCTGGTGTGAGCGGGCTGAGGGGGGCGCGCGGTAACGACACGCTCTCGTAGATCCCCTCCTGGGTCCGGCCCAGGCTGCGGTCCACTCCCACCTCCTCATCTACAACCATAAAGGTACAGGCATAAGGTACATTGTTTATATTCAGGGATGCTAAGTCACCCCACCCAAAAATCGTATTTGTTTCGATTTTTGGACCCCAAAATCGTAACCATTTTTTCTTGAAATCATAACGAAAGTTGTAACAGGATATTCTCTAGAAGGACTCTTTTCGTGTGGCAAGCAGTTTCAAAAGAAGGGGATCAAAGTATTATTTTTTTAGATTTCTCTACCCCTTTTCACTAGACATGTTTTGGGCTTGGTCTAAAGTGGAGGATACACGCCCGCCCCTCCAGATACAACACGCATGGTAGGGGCTAGACCTTTTTTGTACATACATTTAAAAAATCCCTAAAATCGTAATTTGCCAGCAGAAATCGTATTGGTCGTAATTATGGTCAAAAATCGTAAAATTACAAAAAAATCGTAACACTTTGTATCCCTGTATATATTGTTAACCCAACCTCCTACAATTATAACGACACAGGTATTACTATGCAAGGGTTGCATAGTGCTTCAATGTCCTATGTCTGCGTCACTCACTAGGCCCAGGGCTGCATTCATGCAGCATGCAGACCCTATGGGAGTGTACCAACCCCTGTCAAATGTTTCAATGGAAGCCATTAAATAGAGGTATTTTATAGTAACCAACGCTCTCATAACATAAAATAAAAGTAAATCGAAAACGTTCATCCATGCATATTGATTCATTCCGGAGCCACAAGATAGCGTCATGAGCCATGTTTGGTTGGAGGAGGCGTGATTGGATTAGGAGTTCAATGTATGGTCTCCAAATCTACAAGTACCCCAAACGGGTCTATGAAAGAGTGATAGATTGACACCGAATTGGAAAAATACATCAATATAATGTTGTCAAAGTGTTATAACTTATCCTGATCCAAAGCCTATTGGTGCCACTAACCCTCACAGTGTCGTAACGGTCATCCTATAACTATAGGCAGGTAATAAATCTTAGACCAATGAATTCCTTGGTAAATTAGGAACAGGGTGATGCTCCAATTTCATGCCATTTGTCGTCATGATGCATTGGTCAACGAATCATGCACTGAGTGAGTAATGGATGTTTAACGCCATTTCAACAACTAAGGTCATATTCATGGCAAACAGGCTAGAGCACTGCATAATGCATAATGCCCTTTTTCGTGATGATGCACGGATGCAGACCTGGCGAGTACCTCTTCAGTGATGCATTCAAGCACCATGCCGACTCTACAAGGTTGATTCACTCTCAAATGGTCGATATATAATGCATGAATGCGGCCCTGGCGAGATACTCAGCAGGGCTGTACCGTGTTATCCTTAACTGGTTAATAAATAGAGGATAGTATTAGTATACATTACTAACAACATTACCTTTCCATACCGACTCTTCATCCTTGTATATATCATTGTGTAAATTCATTCTTGTAAATTTGTAAATATCTACATAATTTTTCAAACCCAGTTGACAGTCTGTCCCGTTGACAGCCAAAGGTACTTATCTGTTCCCATCTTGATGTAATTTCTGTATACCAAGAGATTAACTATCTTTAACTAAGCAATTCATATACAGATGAGCCAGAAAAATTAGTTAGGCAGATCACGTTATTTGATGTGAGTAACTAAATAAAAAATTTATAAAAAAAAGTATATCAGAAGCCCACCTGTGGATGACGGCCCCAGGTGTGAAGGTACTATGTACATACTACAGGTAGGACAACCACTGCCCGGTGTATGTGTATATACAATCTATGCTACAGCTGGAGCAGCTCTATGTACACGTACATGTACTGCACTGCTCACTCCTTTGTCCACTCCAACATGGCGGCATAACAACCAACTGGTAACCAAGGGGACCACAGGCCCCCTATACGGTATATATATACCGGACACCACGGTCATGACTGTGGCCGTGTGGGTGTTGGTGCATGGTAAGTGTATACTTACTGTATTGAGCCATCAGAATGCACATGAGCGTCTCTGGTCACCATGGTTACAGCTCCCTCGAGATGTCACCATGACGCCCTTACTTATATACCAGTCCCGGGATACCGATAATCTCCAAACATTGGTGTACAATGCATAGCTAAGTCGTGAATTTAGCATATGGTGAATCGTAAAAAGTGTGTATACTTTGGCGTTACAGACAGTAGTCAGATGGATGGACGTTCCCACAGTGCCCGTCCACACTCTACATTGGAGACAGTTATTTTATCTGTAGTTATATGTATGTAGGTTTCTGCTGCGAGATAGGAGACATGGTGGTACACAAGGTAAACATACTGCAGGAAATTAGTTTTCATCAATTTCTCAATTTATTAGGGCATAAAATCACTTTAATCGTGTACGTGCTAATCCAAGTGTGGCATTTAAAAAAGATATCTCCATCCAGGTCCTATGATTTTTCAAATTTGTTCGATTGGACATTCAACTTTTTTTTGTTGCCATAGCAAGAGTTCTCCCTGGTCAATACTCAATGTACTTTTTCGTCCCTATATTCATGTTAGCAGTGTCGGTGAGTGGCTGGGAGGGTCTATAGAGTCCACAGACTGTCTGACCACAGACCACAGCATCCTCCTCCCCCATGTCTCTGTTTGTACACACCTAGAACAATAACACATGGATGGCCTCCACTCTACCTATATACATAGATAGTACCAAATAGGAAACGCTAAATGTACCCTAAATTCCTGTGTATTATATACCCTTAACCCACGGTGGGCGGCTAAGACAAAGGCTTCACACGTTGGGTATATTGCATACCCGAGGGTTAAATCAGATAGACGACACCTGGCCAGGCTTCTCCCACATACCCACTGCCCACTCGTCAGCGACTCGGTGTATAACACCTCGTCTTGACCCTGTGGGGCAGTGGGTATATGGAAGAACCATGTCCAGGTGTCGTCTATCTAACACTTAACCCACGGGTAACACCTAAGACAAAGGAATCGCACCTTGGGTATATTGTATACACTGACATAACCGAGGGTTAAATCAGATAGATTACACCTGGCCAGGCTTCTCCCACATACCCACTGCCCACTGGTCAGCGACTCGGTGTATGACACCTCGTCTAGACCTGGTGGGGCAGTGGGTATATGGAAGAACCGTGTCCAGGTGTAGTCTATCTAACACGTACCAGGGCTTCTGGAAAAGCCTATTATTCGCACCTGGGGTCTGATTTTCGGCTACTTTTACACTGTACGGTAGTATACTTCTGAAAAATCATGTATACGGTAAGCTGCACCGCCAACCGAAAACTCCACCGAAAACTCACTGGTGTTCTGCTTCTTGTAAATAATACCCCGGGGGCTGTATGCGAGACTTTATGGTACTCAAGGTAGTAATGTTGGGTGTTCAAGAACTACTGCAAGTAAAATGGGAAACTACAGCCACATAACACAGAACATGTTACTAGTGAGCCACATCTGAGATATCTAAGACAGTGTTTTGTGTGGCCCTATCCAAAGGACCAGGCAAATAAAAGAACATTTGCTATCCTTCATAAATGAACAGGGGACGTACCCCGATAGCGGTTCCTTCCCTCACCCGTTTCATCCCTTTAGATGCAGCCACAACTTTATTGGGCAAGCAGCAAGCATCTATATTCATGTCTCCATTCGATCACGAAAGCGGCATTATAAATCCCTCTTCAAAGATTCGTTCACTAAAATGTGTGAGGATCTCTACCTTGTGAACATCTGTATTACCTAAAAAGACCCCATAAGACGTTGAAATACTGATTCAAAACAACAGCTGCCACATAACTCATCTATAAAAGAACACTGCTATTTTAATATGGCCCCAGTGGCAAACTAAGCGCTCAGCCTACTCTTAGGGAGTGTTCATTTATTAATTATGGGGGGGGGGGGGGGTGTGTGGTGAGATTTCACGCAGAGGCGCAAAAATTGTTTTCGCCCCCTCGAGAGCGCGTAAAATGTTATGTGCCCCCCTCGCCGAAGGCCCTGAACATTTTTCTACACCCCTTCCCCCCTCAAGAGGGGTCAGAAGAATTTTAGCCTCCCCCCCCCCCCTGTAACTAATAATTGAACACTCCCTTAACCAATGCAGACTGTAGTTGAATGCCAGGTGACCCTGTATGACTACTCTCCTTGTCTTTACAGCTGACTCTCTGTGCCTGTTTTGCTCTGCCCCAGAACAGAACAGTGAGTGGTTGTAGCAGCAGCTGATTCTGATCACGTTCATCCTTAATATCAAACTCTGTCGCTGACCCTTTAAGGGCCGCATAGCGCTTTAATGCGCTATTCCCATTTGTTGTCATAATTAATGTGGCATTTAAGGAGGCAGCAACGACGAGTAACTTACCAGTGCTGCATTCATGCTGACTCTACACCATTGACACACCTCGAAGGGTCGACATGATGCACTTATTGCAACCAGGATGCATGAATGTAGAACTGGCGAGTTACTCGCCCATGCTTAATTCAAGCATCATGCCGAACCTACGGGGTCCCAATAGGTCAGCGTAGGACAAATATATATACCAGCCTAGATTGGCTCTCTATTGCTAGCAAGAAATGTTTTTTGCTGAATTTCAAAGTGTGTTTTGGCGCCCCCTGTCGACATTATGCAGCATAAATAGTCCATACAGAAGTGTCTGTTGTTGTTGCTGCTGGTCGCTGCTTGTCGCTGTAATGTCATGTATTTAACCCTGTAAGGGCAGCATAGTGCTTCAATATATCATGAACATCTGTTGTTATGATGCTTGGTTGTAGGGCCAGCGAGTAACTCACCAAGTCTGCTTTCATAAATCATGACGACAAAGGGCATGTACCAACCACATAATGCCGGCATGGTGTTTTGATGCACCACTGGTGAGTTGCTCTCCAGGGCTGCATTTATGCATCATGACGACAAAGGGCATAATGCATTAAAGCACAATGCGGCCCTTAAAGGGTTAGTGGGTATTTTAGGCTAGTGACCAGCGACCACTTGACATTTGAGGGTAGGAAATGTCGCCGCTAATTAGGTCAATTAGTCCAATTAGTGCCCAATAAAATGCCACAGCGGGGACAGGTGTAAAATTATATTTTGGTCAGAATTCGGGCAGCAGCACTCAGCACCTCCTGATCAACGAGTTCAGAAGTAGACGTGCACCCAGTCTCCTCATGATGGATGTGCACCCAGTCTCCTCATGATAGACGTGCACCCAGTCTCCCAATGATGGATGTGCACCCAGTCACCTCATGATGGATGTGCACCCAGTCTCCTCATGATGGATGTGCACCCAGTCTCCTCATGATGGATGTGCACCCCGTCTCCTCACGATAGGTGTGCACCCAGTCTCCTCATGATGGATGTGCACCCAGTCTCTTCATGATGGACGTGCACCCAGTCTCTTCATGATGGATGTGCACCCAGTCTCCTCATGATGGATGTGCACCCAGTCTCTTCATGATGGACGTGCACCCAGTCTCTTCATGATGGATGTGCACCCAGTCTCCTCATGATGGATGTGCACCCAGTCTCTTCATGATGGACGTGCACCCAGTCTCTTCATGATGGATGTGCACCCAGTCTCCTCATGATGGATGTGCATGTAGTCTCCTCATGATGGATGTGCACCCAGTCTCCTCATGATGGATGTGTATGTAGTCTCCTCATGATGGATGTGCACCCAGTCTCTTCATGATGGATGTGCACCCAGTCTCCTTATAATGCATGTGCACGCAGTCTCCTAATGGTCGATGTGCACATGGTCTCATAAATGATAGATGATATATTTAGACAGAGAGCTTATTTCCGATGAGCGGAGGGATTCATAAAATATGATCATACACTCAGCCTACCGTTTTCAGGGGACCTATTTATATGCATAATCTGGTATGAAGTGATTGTAGTGCTCTAATGGAGATCCAAGAGGACAGCACATGCATAGATTGTAGTTTTTACATTGATGGTGCAGGCCTGAAACAAGTCTAGTGGTCCACACAACATGATTTAACGGTGACTAGCACCAACTAGGATCACAGCAACAGTACGCCACAATCTAACTGTCAACACTTTAAGGATGACATAGGACGCACCAACACATACGGTGCCAGCGAGTAACTCGCCTATGGGATCTCACCATTGCTGCATCATGCCGGTCAGAATTTTGCATTAATACAGCACTCTCGAGTTACTCACCAGGGCTGCATTCATGCATTACGATAACCACAGGGCATATATAGTGGATTAAAGCACTATGCTTCCCTAAAAGGTTCAACCTGGCGAAAGCTTAATTGGAAAGTGCTGAAGGTTTAGTCAATGAAACATTGTTTCACTGTGTGAGATAAACCATATAGAATGTAGCCCATGTAGCAAACATCTCACGGTTATCTAGTTACATATCAAGCATAGTTATATGGCAGGATACATGTAGTTGGTAATAAATCATAACTTCTTCTTTTTCCCTTGGGTACTTTGTTCCTAAACCATTTCCTGTTACGGATTCTCTCAAATAACTACCGCGGTAGTTTCTGTATGTGAGCTTGTGGTTCAGGTAACCCTTTAAGGACGGCATTATGCCTTAGAGCTGCGTGTTCATTGGTCGGCATGCTACACCAGCGCAGCACCAGCAAGTAACTCACCTGCATTGGCGTATCAACACATTATGGTTGGCATGATCCGGGGAGTTACTCACCAGGAGTGCATTCTCGCATGATCATGCCGATAAACGAGGTAAACGGGAAAAGTGCAATAAAGTACTATGCTGCATTTAACTTAAAGGGTTAACGTTGTGGTGCCATGTTCCTATTGTGTACATCAGTTGTCATCAGTGAGAGGGTTAACCCTTTAGGGGCCGCATGGTACGTTAATGTGCTGTACCCTTTGTTAATTACTTACTGGTATTGGATTTAAATATCATGCTGACCCTCCATGGTTAATACACATTGGAAGGGTCGGCATGATGCATGAATACAGCAGTGGCGAGTTACTCATCAAGGCTGCATTTATGCATCAAGACGACAAGGAGCATACATCACATTGAAGCACTGTGTGGTACTAAAAAGGTACAGGAGGGTGGTGGGGACATATCAACACAGTTCTGTCACAGATGAACCACATCCCCCTCATACTAACCCATGGTCTAGTTATATCTAGCACCCACACTAGGGTCTATAGTAGAGCTCCATGCCAGAACTAACCCACCTCTATTTTGACGGAGTTGGGGGAACTCCCTTCCACCATGACGCTACCTAATCAAAATGGTACTATAGACATAGTATAGGTCTAGACCCCTAAAATCAACAAAATGACAGGGGCATTTCTTGAAATCGACAGGGTGACATGGTAATTTCTTAAAATCGACAGGACACTTGGGGTACCCCTTCCCCATCTATTGTATACCCGCCTACTGACTGCATCGATTGAAGTACACCGTCATCATATTTACAGTTACACTATATAGGTGTTACATCGACCAGGTGGTAGAATATATTTTGACATGAAAGGACAGATAGAAAACTCACTGTTATATATTCATTAGTATAGTCATGGCAGAAAATACCCCCCCCCCCCTCCCCAACACCCCCCTCCCTCCATCTCTTTTAGCCCTCGTCCTCCTTAAGAGGGGTGAAGATTTTTAATCCTCTTGAATCCCTTCATAGAAATGGTTCTGTATTCATTATAACATGAAGTGGCAAATTGACAATGAAATGAAATTACCGCGTGTGACCAGTTTCCAGTCGCACCATTAAGCACTGGTTTGATGTAATGTGTTTGACCTTTGGGTGGCACGGGGTCATAACAGGTCGTGCTGTTGGTGCCGGACACTCCAGCCTCAGGGAGGGCAGCGTTTTGGTGAGGCCAAAAAAAGGTCTGTTTCAGGTCACCCAACCGACCCTATCAAAACAGGGCCGACCCTACATTTTCTATGCAATTATAAAGAAATTCTCGTATTTTTATCCTTTTTCGTCAATTTTAGGGTCTTCGGAGAGGCTGGGTAATACTTTTATGTTTTATAAAAAAAGTTCTAAGAAAAAAGAAATCTGACCTACCGACTCTACATTTTCTTGCCTTTTAGGCCTACCTGAAACAAACCTTTTTTCCTTTTGGCCTTATGTGGACATGGACTATCAGATTCTGTTTATCAATCCTTTAAGGGCCGTATAGTGCTCTAGTGCGCTCTGCCCGTTGTCGTCTCAATGCGTGTAACTCACAAGTGCCGCATTCAGTCATCATGACGACCCTTCGATAGTGTATAAAGACACCATAAGGTCGGCATGATGCATGAATGCAGAACTGGCAGGCAGACTCACCAATGCTGCATGAATGCATCATGACGATAAAAGGACATAGGCATAGCACAAAAAAGACAAAGCATCGTCTGAGGCTGGTATTAAATGGGGGGTCTGGATGGGTGTGGGGGGGGGGGGGTCCCACTTTCCCATGTCGATTTTTTAACTGAGGGTTATATAGGTGCGATAGTTATCAAGGACTATCTCTGGTCAGGAATGGTCAGGGATAACTTCTGGTTGTGTTGGAGAAGGATGTGTGTATTGTGGGTTATAAACGGCAGAATAATTGTGAGGCAATATAGAGATGGTAGTGGGTTAATTACAGCTCAGCGACGGCCTAACCTCAGACTGTGAAACCACTTTGTGTTAATAACATTCAATAACTAATTACAGCTTACACTATAGAGCAATGCAGCAAGAAAGGGTGAGTTTTCAGAGATGTTGCTCATATCTTATTTTTGCACAATTCTGAGGTTTGACTAGCAAGAATATACAAGAACTGACTCCGAAAGCCTGCAATCTAAATATAGACTTTCTGGAAATTATTTGCCTTGTTAATAACGTGGTATTGATGTTTGCCTATGTAGACATAAGCGACAATATCACGAGAGTTCTGCTTAAACCAACCAAACAACACTTTATCACATTACCCCTTTTACCCATATGGTTCTATGATTGAGAATTCTGTCAATAGAAAAGGCTGCAAGCCCAGACCCGGATATACCTGGGCCATTGTGAATTATGTTTTACTATTGGGTAGATCGGGTGGAGATTGGGGGCGGGCCTGGACATGTTTAGAGCAGATAATAGAATAGCTCAGTTAGACGGGAGGGATGAAGGGGGGGGGCTGCTTTTTGTCGGCAGGGTCAGGGTCAGGGTCAGGTGGCTGGAAGTAGGATCACATCTGTCACAAAGTACCCTCACAAAAAGGTGCTTTCTGACCCACTTAAGACATCTACCCTGGGGGACGGGACGTCGTAGTGATCAGGACAATAGGGGAGGGGGGTCTGGGGAGGTATGAGGTATTACCCCTTTAAGAACAGCATAGTACATTAATGCATCATGCCCTTGGTCGTCATGATGCATGAATGCAGCCCTGGCGAGTAACTAACAAAGCATCATGCTGACCCTATGGGGTTGAGACACCCCCCCCCCCCAAGGGTCGGCATAATGCACCAATGCAGCACTAGCGAGTTACTCACCAGCGCTGCATTCATGCATCATGACGACAAATGTCATCTTTTAGCGACATCTGTCCTTAAAGGGTTAAAAATGCCTTGGCGTGTGAAAAAGGAGGCGAGGGAGGAGAGATGCTATTTTTACCTTTATCAGGCACAATAGGGTCTCAGTGTAGAGGTGGGAGTAACCTTAGAATCTGGCACAGTTATTATAACAAAGGTTAAGGGGAAACCCAGTAGCGCACTCGGAGGTGACCTCAATACAGAAATAAAGCTTGGGCACGTCTTGGCTGCAACTCTTAGACTAAGCACAGCTTCGATCTGCCTGGGCCAGGACCACTATACTGCATGTACAGAGGCCACTGTATGCACAGGTCTGCTTTGTCTATCAAACTTCAATCTGGAGCTAACTCATTTACATTGTAGATCAGGTCACAAAATTCCATACATTTGCCTGTTCATGATGTTATAATTACCCATCAATTTATTTCAATAAAGATTCCTGATATAGCAATATACTATTGAGAAAGGGAGTTATACTCTTTTTTTTTAAATAATGGGGAAAATTCCTGCGCGCTACTATACATAGAAGCGTGCGTGTCTGATCTTGTAGGGGGCGACATCTTCCCCACTGTTGTTTAAAATGATCACTACCTTAGTGAGACCCCCTTCTCCCAGGGGACGGTACAGTATAGGCTCCCTTATTCCCTGGAGACTGGAGTAGTGTCCCAGTGCCTACTGTTACCCTGGTACCCTAAGCTGTACCCTTCTGTCAGGTAGCCCGTTATGACCAGTCGGTCTGTGCGTCCAGGTGAGTGGCATGAGTCAGCCCCTTGTCTTCACACCTGGCTGCAGGCTCATCCTGCTTACCGTGAACCCTGTCACGCAAATACTGGATAGCTCTCTCAGGTGAGAGGACAGACGTTTAGAGCGTTATCTTAATCTTAAGTCTTAAAGTCTTAATTCAGTGTCTTACCCAGGGCCGCTTTCATCATTAAAAATAAATCATTTCAAGCCGGCAACCAGTTCAGAGGAACTCAGGATGTCTCTAATAGAAGAAAAAGAAGAAAAAGAAACGGGGGTTGGGGGGCAGAGCCCCCCATTACATACTAGTCGTAATAGTAATACTTTCAAAATATTATTTATTTTTAATGACATAAGCGGCCTCTACTAAAGTTAAGACCAATAAGACTGTCTTAATAGTCTTAATAAGATAACGATCTAAACGTCTGTCCTCTCACCTAGGAGAGCTATCCCGTGTGTGCGTCACCACTCACCTCCACACCTGAGGCACACCTGTATACCCCACACAGAGAAAAGGAAGGGAGTCAGAAAGGGAGTCCAGGTCTTGCTTTCAGAATGACTCCCTTTGTGACTGAAAGGGAGTCAGCACTTTAGAAAGAGAGTCACTGTGACTCCCTTAAGAGCGTCACTGTGACTCCCTTAAGGGAGTCCACGTCCTTGCTTTCAAAATGACTCCCTTTTAGTTAAAGGGAGTCCACCTCAACCTTGACTCTCTTTGTAAAGGGAGTCTAACTTATATTTGACTCCCTTTATGAAGGGAGTTGCACATCAATTACAATGGTAATGTGCAGTCTCCTTTGCTCTATACAACATGTCTAATGGCTGTTACCAGAGCTCATCTTTCCACACTATATTGTTGCAAGGTCTAAGAGGGATATTTATTCAAGATCCCTCAATGCACACTAGTCAATATGAATGAACATCTGAATTGCCATGGATTTAACTTTTTTGTATTCCCACAAACTGGGTGTCTCTGAAAGGTCATGTACCTAAACTATCATAGTTATGCTAGAATTATGAACCAACTCTTAATTATTTTATCAGCTTTTAAGAGCTGACACTAGATATTCATGCTACAACTATTCATAGTAAGAGTGATTATTAATATTCATGAGTTTAGAGAGATATATAGATGTTAGCCTCCAGATTATTACTCCTTTGAGCATAGTGCTACCACCTAGCAGGACATGTTAGAACCAACTGCTGTTGACTCCCTTCCTATATGCCCAGACTCCCTTTGCCCCTTAAGAGGGTCCAACTAAGGTTGACTCCCTTTTTAAACAGAGTCAGGAGAGATGTGATTTGACCAAAGGGAGTCAGTTGGTTCGGACTCTCTTCTAAAGGGAGTCCAGGTCAGCTAGACTCGGTTCTGACTCCGAAATGACTCCCTTCCTTTTCTCTGTGCAGACTCACCTGAGGCACTGATAACACCTATACACAACGCTTAAATCCCCAAGGGTGAGGTTGGACAAAAAAAAAGAGGAAGGGACCATTTGAAAAAAAAAATCACGGTAAAAAAAATAACAGGAAAGATTCCTCAGGGGTTTCTAGGTAAGGGTTTGTTTGAGTAAGTAAGTAATGTTTCCATCTAAGGCACGGGCACCTACTTAGCTAAACCTCAGGGTGGACGTCACGTGTTTCTGTTTACAGAAACAGGGTAGTCAACTCAAAGTCCCCCCTCTGCTTTGTGCATCATATTCTGGTAAAAATGAATGCATTCGGATGCATTAAAAGGCAACTACCTCATGATTATGCATAATAAGTAATATTACTAGGATCCAGAATACACAATTATGCATTAAACTGGAAATGGAGCCACTTTTAGCAAAGTCCCCCATCTGCTTTGTGTCAACATTGCTGCGGTCCTTAAAGCACATGGCCTGCATACCTACAACACTGTGGGGAGCAAGGAAAGTACAAGGGTACATGCACAGTAGGCATAGGTATTCTGTGTAGTGACCACAGTGGCTTACCCTGTTCCAATGAATTGGAACACTTGATCTCACCCCTGATGTTTAGACCACTGCTTATATTCAGTGGTTGCCCATGATCTAAGGTAAATGAAGGCTTGTGGTTTGTTTTATGAGAAATTTAGTACCCGGCAGAAATAAATGTATAATAAGAAGGAAGAATGGTAGTAATCCTGCTGTCTAGACCTCACCATCAATTGCTTACCTCGAATTCTAAAATTGGTATGGTACAGACCTACTATTATAATGATAAAGTATGCCAAACAGAGGACTGCATTGTATTATTGCCGATTCACATCCATATAATTTGCATCTGAAAATAGCCACAGGGAATTCCTCTAGTGGGCGAAAGTGACTCTGATAAACACACTTTGTTTAGCTAAGTGGGACCACCTGTATGTATGGTATGTATGTCTCCCCTTCTGTTGTTATGGGACATCATACTGAGTCAGCCCCCACACTGCTATAGCCTATAGTGTGTCATACAACAACAGTGTGTGTGTCTGTGTGGGGGAGGACGAGGTGGTAAGTTTACAAAGGGTTTATAGCGACTTGGTGAAAAGATGGGGTGGGGGTTGGGGGTGATAAGTTATTGAAAGGTTGGAGGGATGGGTGGAGGAAAGAAGGAGGGGAAGGCTGGACAGAGATTAGGGGATTCATTCCTGCTGACTTCATCAAGAGACATGGAGGTGCTTCATCCTAGACATTTTGGCTGAAAACAGATCACTGCCACCCTACTATCAACATAAAGTTACATAAACAAATGCCAACGCCCATCTCTGATGTATTTTACGAGTGGGGGCTGGGGCAGTATCCCACGAAGCTGCAGGCTGAGTGGGATATGCCCCAGCCCCCATGAGTGAAATACATCAGAGTGGTATCAATGTAGTTGGCATTTGTGTTTATTTTTTTAATCTAAAGCCAGTTAAAGCCAGCGCATTGAATACGACCATGTTGTATTCAATGGGGGCATTGAATACGGCCCTTCAGTGCTAAAGCATTGGACATCTTGTATTTTCAAAAAATAAATAAAGGTTCTACAGCCTGTAGACAGTGTTGAGATACTTGTCTACTGTAGATACCTGCTGAGATACCTGCCCTACTAAAGGCGTCTACACAGTGCTTCATGTCGGCACACCTGGAGTATAGCACCTTCCTAACCCCGTGCATGCCTGGTACTGCTAACTCTGGTGTAGTGTTCTGGGATCCAGTCTGACATACAACCATTTAGTGCAAGCATAGGGTGCTGTACTACATGATGTATGTATATAAACAAAAGTAAAAAAAAAAAGTATTGTCACCATGGTGCATCATTAAAGCCCTGACAAGTAACCAGTGCTGAATGCATCATGCCGACCTTACTGATGCACCTCTGAGGGATTGGCATGATGCCAGTAATCGCTTATAGCACTGCACTGGAACATAGTGATGACAAACATGAATCTTAAGGCATCATGCTGTCCTTAACGGGTTTATATAGCAGGGATCCAAGCCCTAAGTAGGTCAAGGAGCGGCGTGGGGGGGGGGGGTGGAGGTGTGGGTGGAGCAGGTGCTGCTACCAGGGTAGGGGAGGTAAGAGGGTATCAGTTCTGGGTGGGGCAGACAGGGTCGGGGCTGCAGGTAGGCTATCAGGGTGAGGGTCTCAGACTGATAGGGACGTGTGCTGGGATTGGAATAGGACAGAGTGTTTGATGTATGCAAACCGTACAGTATATGTGTGAGGAGTTTTTGGTATATAATGAGGTCTCCTAAATGCAGTTCATGATGTTTGAGAGTTGTGTTGAGAATGGTGAGTGCTATGGTAGATGCAGAAGTAGTATATTCATCATACTACTTTAGTACTTTTAACATGTATGCATTCAGACATATATACCCTGCCAGTCCCAATGTGTTCCCTTTCCCCTTTCAGAGAGAATGACCCCCGGCCGTACAAAAAAAGCTCTCCAACTGTGGAAACTACCCGGCCAGTTGTCACAAAAACTGGGTCAGCTTGATCCAGGGGTCAGTTAGGACCCTAGTGCGACCAAGGCAGAACAAAAAGTATGTTTCCGACTCACTCCCGTGCCTAGAAAATAAGACACAATCTGAAGAGAAGCATGATACCTCCAGGCTGAATACCCATGTATCGTCATGATGCATGAATGAATGTGTTGGTGCATCAATGCATAATTGGCGAGTTACAAACCCCATGATACATCCATGTATTATGATGACAAAGGGCATAATTCATTAACGTGATAACAATGACCTCAGGAGATCCTACCTGGACTCAGGGGTGTGGCAACCGGGTGGGGTTCTTTCACCATCAGGAATGTGTACGAATTTCGGGCTACATTAACGCCATGAATGCCTGTGCATTGTTATAATTTCTTTTTTTTCCTTTTATATGATACTGCAACATACCGGGTATATATCTTATCCTAACACTAACCCTAATCCTGAATAAGGTGCCATCAGTGTCAGATGAAACCCTCGTTGTTTTATGACAACCTAATGTACCCTACATAGTAGGGGGACTCAAAGGGGGTGCACTACTTTACAAATCAATGTGCTTTGTTGTTGATGAGCAAATCGGTGCTATTTCTGTTAGCCATTTGAATGCCGCATATTGGATTTATATAATGCAGTATGGCCTTTGTCGTCATGATACATGAATGTAGCCCTGCCAAATAATTCGCCAGTGCTGCATTCAAGCATCATAATGAGCCTACGGGGTTGATGCTTGAATGAGAAAGTTACTCACCAGGGCTGCATTCATGCATCATGACGACCAAAGGCATGAAGCACTGTGCGGCCCTTAAAAGGTTAACTTATTCAGTAACAGGCATCAGAGAGTAGTTACACCCTAACGACATATGATGGTATACTATAACATCGCGGGTAGCTCTTTATCCCAAAACAATTGCTGCGATTAGCCCTTTAAGGACAACATACCGGTTTGATTTGTCGGACTGGATGGAATATCGCCCGCGGAAAATTAACCGGGAAGACCTTAGTGTATCACTTGTTGTACATTATGAAAGGTGAAAAAAATCACCATGCCCATTTGTCACTATCGTTCATAAATGCAGCCCCATGGAGCAACTCTCTGGTGCTGCCTTATCTCTGGTGCTGCATTATGCCATAAAGAAAGGAGTTACTAAACTTTTCATCTACTAGCTCCTGCACATGTTACTGAAACCTTCTATTCACACATGGGGTTACAAAACTTGTATGGAGGGTTGAAAGATGGCACTTTGATACCTTGTGTGTACTAGAGCAGGTGATGACATATAGAAAGGGACTAAGGCAGGGGGAAAACTGACACCCTTTATACATGTAGAGGTAACATGGCTCATCTAATCCTACTGGGATACAACTACATGGAGGCCCCTGGGGACCAGGGAGCCCTGGGAGGGGAAGGGAGGGGAAGGGAGGGGAAGGGAGGGGAAGGCAGATAGGGAGGCAGAAAGGGAAGGAGGAAGACAGGCAGGAGGCATGTAGCAAAAGGTAGGTATAGGAAATTAGGGTCCAGGCAAGCTAAGCTGGCAGTGAAGCAGGTAGACAGATCTGTACAGATCTGGAATCGAAGGGGGGAAGACAGGCAGTTCGGCAGGAAGGTAGGCAGGAGGCAGGCATGTAGGTGAGGGGAAGAGAGATGTGAAAGAAGACATGATACGCTATATAGGAACTTCAGAAACCCTACAACATCTAAGAACAGGACCAGCTAGTTATTATTCCGGTTAGCGTTCATGTCTCACCACGAGTTAGCATCCATACCTCACGCTACATGGTTGTGGTTTTCACACCGCCCTGGTTCCTTACAGCTCCTGTGACCCGCCTCTCACACCCCCACCACAGGGTCGGCCCCTCTGTACACTTGGGCAGGAAGGTATAGTCTCAGAATACCTCACTGCCTCAGGTTTACGTGCTATGTGAGAAACCCTTTCAATGCTATTTTAACACGTTCAACCTTAAATTAATCAGAAATTACCCCATGGGTTTATATAAATTTTCTTCCCAGTCGATTTTTTCAAATTTAAACGTTTGGTGAAGTTTTTTTAAATTTTATTGTTGTCTTGGATTTTCCTTTTTTCGTTCTTCTTTCTTGGGGGGGGGGGTAAATTTAGGATGAGATCTTTAAACGTTTTGACTTAAATATATTCAATTCAAACGATTGTGTTCAAAATCGTAAGGTATCAGACACTTTAATACTATGGAGCGTTTCTACCGTCATCAGTCAGGATAACTCATCACCCCCTTTAATAGTGAGATGCCATAAACCAGCCCCAAATACTACCGTATCCACACCGTGGTGTGTAGTTTAACACTAACGTGGTGGGGGTGTGCGTGTGGGAGGTTGATTGTTCCAGGGGTTGGCAGGGGAGGTATATGTTTAAACCTTTAAGGACAGAATCATGATTTTTTTTGAATAAATTTATTGACCAGAAAATCATGTAAAAGTATAACACGTTCTGCCAGCATGGTCAGAGGGGTTTATACAAATGAATATTTACACTAGTATTATCATTTTTTAACACAGAAATAAATACACTGTCTTTTTAGTACGAATAGTACGAGCAACTCTCTGCATTTAAGCATCATGCTGACCCTATGGGGATGATACAATCCTAAAGCATCGGCATACTGTAAGTATATCCTGGCGAGTTACTCGTTGTGGCTGCATTGCATCTTGCTAAAAAATGAAACACATCTCCTTAAAGCGTCATGCTTGTCTTAAAGGGTTATATGGGTGGTGGGTGTAGAGGACATGGCACCTCTCCAGGGTGTAGCAGGAGGTTGTATGACCTGCACCAACCATTAACCCTTTAAGGCCGCATACTACTTTAATACATTACACCAAGTCAAGTCAAGTTCAAGTTTCAAATTGTTTATTTTCACCTAGACAGAAGTACAGTCATCTCATGGTTGCGAGTTGTTCTCCCCTCATCGACAGTCTAGGGGGTATATACATACTATGAGTATATGTTTTGGCGTGCAAAGTTCTGACCCCTTCTTTACATAGTGCTCGGCTTTACATGACATTTTAAAAACACTTTACACGCCCCTACTTATGTACAGGAAATGATAAGTCTTAAAATACATGTGTCCTGATCATGTGTAAGCTTACTTAGGTGGAAGGTGAGATGGAGACAGCTAAGACCCACAGATGGGTTTATTTACTTAACGGGGGACGAGGTCCCAATGAGTTGCATTAGTATATTGGATCAATCAGAGATAGCTACATACATACATGTACGGTATACCAGTACGGCATTACTTGGTACTCTAAAACATGGGTTGGACTGGGTCCGCAATTACACTTTTCCCTGTATAATGTAGTTGTAAATTGTCTGATCTCCAGTTCCGAGTGAAGTGGGTGAACAATCTGTGTTTGATTTCATGCTTGAACCTTTCCTTGTTTGTATACCGTCTTACCCCGGGATCCAAGTCGTTCCACTGAGAATATGCTTGAAACACTGGGTCTTTAATTAAACCTTCTGTTTTGGGGTTGGATCTAGCAATACAGGGGGCCTCAGTAGCGCGTGTGCCTGAATAGGGTTTTATTTCTAGTTTCCCTGCATAAACTAGACGATGGCACATGGTAACTTGTAAATATATTCGTCTTAAATCTATCGGCAACATATTTACGGTAGTGTACAGAGTTTTGACATGGACATCCCTTGGGTCCCTGACCGCTAGACATGTGCGTATCCCTGTGTTATATAACACTTGTAGCTTATTCATAGTTTGGTTAGAGAGATTTGTAGTAAACACTAAACCATAGTCTATGTATGGCATAACCATACTTTTCAATATACGGACGGCGGTGTACATGTCAATGTATTTCCTTATCTGTAACACAATCCACAATTTATGTCTTATAGACTTTAACATGCAGCCTGAATGGGCGTCAAATGACATGTCACTATCCAAAGTGATACCTAGGTACTTGTAATCATGTACTGGTTGTAACACTACCCGACCAATTCTAAGGTCCAGAGCCTCTCCTTTGATATTAGAGACTAGCATTTGTTTAGATTTATCAGAATTTATAGTGAGCGAGTTGTTGTTACACCATTGGTGTACTACATTCAGATCATCTTGCATTGTTTTATTCAGATCGCGTATAGTGAGTGCCGAGTGGACTAACAAGGTGTCGTCGGCGTAAAGTTTAATTTGAGAAGATATATTTAAATTTGGCATGGAGTTTACATACAAGATAAAGAGCAGGGGGGCCAATATGGAGCCTTGGGGGGTCCCATATGTCACAGGTCTGGGGCCTGATAGAGCTCCGTTACACATGGTTTTTTGTGACCTATCAGATATATAACTGCTAAACCATTCCACAGTGTCATTACATAGTCCTAACGGCGCAAGCTTCTTTAATAGTACAGAGTGATCAAGGGAATCGAATGCTTTCTTAAAATCTAGGAATATTATACCGGTATGTTGTTTATTTAATTTAGCTATATGAACCGTGTTCAACACCTGGAAAACAGTATCAAGTGTTGAGTGGTTCCTCCTGAACCCATTTTGGCTATGTGTCAGCAGGTTGTTAATCTCAAGGTAGGAGTAGAGCTGAGTGTGGACGAATCGCTCTAGAATTTTACCTGGTACAGGTAGGAGGGTGATAGGCCTCAATTCCGAGGGGGTCGTAGCATTGGGGATTTTGGGTATAGGTATTATAGTGCCCGTTTTCCAACCTTGAGGAAACACATTCTTAACCATAGACAGGTTCAATAGATGGGTGAATTGAATTCTTAAAAAGCTAAGAGATTCTTTCAACAGTCGGGCAGGTATGTTAGGTAACCCGGATGACTTATAAACATCAATGGCGTTTATCTCTTTAATTACGTCATCTCTATTTACAATATGTAGAGAGAATTTATCTCTCAGGTGATGAGGCGTTGGGTGAGGAGCGTCAGGAATATCAGGCAGGTCATTTGCTAATTTTTCCCCAATTTCCGCGAAGAATTTATTTATGAGCTCGGCTGCCTCCTCTGGTGAGGTAGGCGTCCCTTGGTCATTTAAAATTCCCAACCATTTCCTACTTTTCTTCTTAGGAAGGACCTCCGAAACTTTCTCCCAAAATTTCCTCGGGTTGTTTTTGTATTTGAAGAGTTGCGCCCTGACATAATTCCCCTTAGCTTTCTTAGTGGCCGTATTGGCTTTGTTACGATAGCTCTTAGCCCTTTCTCTATCATCATCTTTTCTAGTTTTGTTAGCAATCTGAAACATTCTGTCCCTGTCCCTGTATAATTCCAACAGCTCCCCTGTCAACCAGAGTGGCCTGTTCTTCCTCACTTTAAAAGTACGGAGTGGGTGAAGCTTGTCTGTCATGTCTTGTATGTATTTTTCTAAGTACAGCCAAGCCTCATCCACGTCCGTCAGTGAGGTAAAAAAGTCCCAATCTCCCTTCATTAATTCAGCTTCCATTTTTCTTCTGTCAAACCCAATATAGGATCTGCCCTCAAACGATTCTTTCTCAGTGGGGTTTCTGGGTTTCTTTATCACAATATAGGTGGGGACATGATCTGAGAGATTGACGTTTATGGTCCCAGATTTAGACACAATATTATAATCAGAGAAAATCTGATCTAGTACATTAGTAGGGTGATGGAAGGGACGAGTCGGCTCGTTTATAAAATTATCAAACATGTAGGTCTTACATATATTATCCATGGCGGACTTACAAATAGACTCGTTTGATAAGTGTATGTTGAAGTCGCCTCCTACAGTAATATGACAGTCGCTGTATTGTCTCTTAGCTTCAATTAGTGCCTCACCTAATGTGGCAGTAAACATAGCTTCATTTCCACCAGGTGGCCTGTATATATTTATTACAAATTCAGGCTTGCATCCTTTCCTTATCAGTTTAACCCCCATTAACTCACAATCATCAGATATGACATTAAACACATTCTCTTTCAATCGCATGTGCGCTATTTTATCTCGTATAAACATACAAACACCTCCAGTGTGATTAATTCTGTCTGGGCGGTCCATTCTATGTAAAGTATACCCGGTAATATCGTGGTCTACATCTTTGTGTCTCTCCTTTAACCAGGACTCAGATATGGATAAAATGTCTGGGGTACGATCATAGCAAAAGAATCTTGTACCTTCAATTTTGCCTGGCAAGCTCCTAATATTCCAAAATATTAGTAGCATACCTTTTTCCCTTATTACATTAACCCTACTAGCCGCACCCTTCTTTCAGTTTGCTTTTACCGCGGGTCCCTGATCTGAGAGAGGCACAAAGCTGGACTCCTGACACCAAACCACTCTTTTCAACCACTAAACAATTCACAGGACTCATGTTTAAATGATAAGACATAATTAATACTAATATACAATTAGCCCAAAACAGGGGGCTATCCAACATACCCGTATGGGGAGGGGAGGTGTACCGGTATGAGAGGGTGGGAGGCGTGGGGAACAATTAGCTTTTTATGTTATCGTTCACTATTTCGACAATCAAACAATTACGTGTTGGCTAATACATGATGGGTGTGTCTATATCATAGCTTGTGTTGGCAGGTCTGGAGGAGCCATGTGGGTTCCAGCTGTCAGTCATTAGGTGCAGTATATAGGTATATGGCTGTCAAGTTCAAATTACTGTTGTATGAACCTGAAGACCGTCTGCACTGTGGTGGCCTGTCAATATGGTTGTGAGCACTGTCACAGCGTCATTTTTGAGCTTGTTTGTCTGCTATAATCCCTGAGTAAGCAGCCGGGCTCTAAAGCAGGCAGTCCAGGATGCTATAATTAGCTTTATGAGCACTGTCTTGAAATATTCAAGCTGGTAGCTAGCTGTAGTACCGTTTAGCTGTGTTGGGCCTATTGTATAGTGGGTTCCTTACCCTGAGTCGGCAGTCCAGATGCACTGGTGCATAGTAACATTGGTGCTTAGCCAGATGTCAATACAGTTATTCCATATGCTACAATTAGCCCAAGGCATAAGCATCAAGTCCATCTGGCAGCTAATTTTTGCTTAACTGTTACGCTTATATATATACACAACTGTAGTAATAGATGCATTTGTAAGTGTGAAAAGACAAATATAGCAATAGGCTAAACCAACCATATAGTAGTAACATAGGGCACCTGAGGTGGATGGGTGGGGATCACTATGGGTCAGGCGTGGCAGGGGGGTAGTGGGATGTCCTCCAGTTCCCCTGCCAGCCCCATCAGGTATTCCGCCCACAAGATCAAACATACAGGCCTAGGGTCCATGTTATGGCCCAAGTGGCTGTAATCGTGTGACCAGTGGCCATTGTGATCTCGGACGTGAACGGGCCTTTCAAGGGGAGGGGTGGGGAATCCTCTCATGTCGTTCACCCTTTTGATCCTCCGGTTCACAGTGGTAACGGCTCCGTTCAGGGTCAGCTGGTGTGCCGGACCTGGGGCCACTCCAGGGGGCGGGTGGTACAGCTGGGCTCCCACCATGGGGCAGAAAACTATTTTAGCGTTAGGCGCTCTATCTGCTGCATAGAAACTGCTTTTAATTAAAGCTCTGGATCCAACTCGGATCAGTGAATCCTCGTTTGTGCTGCGAGGGAACACATCCACCGGAGGAAAATGGGAGTTGAGTTCCAGACACGACACCAGATCATTTAATCCACCCATTATGATTATTGCTGCTGATGGGCGTGTAGGCCAGTTATCGATAGCACTCTTGGTGAGTTGATAGATTGTGGCCTGTTCGTCTATGTATACTTTAAACTTGTGTGTTGGCTCAAATGCGCTGTCTAGGGCCTGCTGGAGCCCCCGGCCTCTCCTGTCAGCATACACGTTAATCCTCTGCATTTTAATGTTTATCTTTAACGCCCTGTCCTGGTTGCTTAGTGGGTCAGCCTCCTTCCGCGCCAAGGGACTGAATGACCCAACGCCTGTGCGGGGGCGGGAGGGAGCTGAGTGACCCACGTGGTGCGGGGGTGGGAGGGGGCGTCTTGGTTACGTAATCTGATTGGTCCAGGGTGGCCCCGGGAGGGGGGGGCCTGGTCCGTGGCGGCGGGCGTCTCACTTATTGGCGCGTGGCGTCGCGTGCTAGACGCGTGCCGCCCTCCAGTCTGGGTCATGTCCAAGAATGAGGGCGATGGACGCGGCCTAGCATTTAGGCTGCTAGGTGGACGCAGCCTCGTCCCGCTCAAGTTGTTGTTGTTCGTGCGCCTCCTTCGCTGCCTCCTTCATTTCTAGCTCCACCATTTCTTGGCGTATTTCTTGTAGCATGTTGCCCATTTCATTTCTCCCAATGAATCTTGCTGTGCCTTCTCTCACTGCATGGGAGAAGATGGTGTGCCCAATGCTGAATCTTTTACAGCGGGTGCATTCCATTAATTTTGCTTTCCCAGAAGCGATCAGGACAGCTCTCTCTTCGCTGTTCTGCGTGAACTTCTGCCTCACGCCATGCGTCAGGGTTGGGAGGCTCTCTCTCCTCACCCAGTCTCTGCTCTGGGGGAAAGAGTCTCCCAATTTCTTGATCTCTTTGGGGTTGCTCTCATTCATGATAGACTTAGCCAGGTCAGGTTTTCCATGGTAACATGCTTTTTTATACATATAGTACTGTTCTACGCAGTTCCATGTGGTATTGTCTATCTGGAACTGGGAGGGGTACCAGTTTGACAGCACAGAATGCTTGCCCATGAAGGCTACCCCCTGTGCTGTCGTCCTGGTAAAGGCGTTATGAACTGAGTACTTATCTGGGAGGGTGTGTAGTTTGCCTTTATCATATTTCACGTCGTCAATGATGATAGATTCACCTAGGATCGTTACTTTGGCACCTTGATCCTTGGCGTTGTCAGCCACCCCCCGGAGGAGGAGTTGATGCTCTTTCAATTCCTCCGTCAGATTGGCATTGATCCAAAGGTCGGCGTAATCTGATTCTCTGTGTTTCAACAAATGACGTCTTGCTAGGACTAAGTCTCTGATACTCTGTTTTTCAAATGTACACAGGATAGGCCTACAATCCCTGCCTTGCCTTCCTATGCGGTGTACAGAGGTTACGTCAGTGGATGTTACCTGGATTCTCATCTCATGAAGCATGTCAATTAAACCCTTCACAAGATTCTGGTTTTCATGTTCAGGTACATTTTCAATTACTATATTTTTCATTCTTTTCTCTCTGTCAAGCCTCTCCTTCACTCTGCTGTCAATATCGGCCTGAATTTGTTCCTCCATGTCATTCTGGTGGGACGATAATTCGACAGCGGTGTCATGAAAAGTTCTGAGCTTGACTTGGAGTTGCAAGATGTTGGCGTCTTGCTCGATTTCCTCTATTTGTATCAGATCTAAGTCTTTTCCATGACTAGTGCTGGCAATCTCTAGATCAGAGACATCAGTCGCTGTCAACTTGACATCAGTTGCTGTCACTTTGTTCTCCGTGGAGGTCATTCGTACTTCCAATGCTCCAATCTGATCTACTGCTTTTTTCACTAACTCCTGTGTGTCTTTGAATGAGGTAAATAGCACTGTGAGGTTGCTTACCTCTGATCTAATAGTCCCTACCTCTTGTAGCAGTTGATCAATTTTAGAAAGCTCCACCCCTTCGCTGGGTCCATCTTGCGCAATGGTGGCCATCACGCTGCGGGTTATCCTGTCTGTCATTTAAACTGGCCTGTAACCAGAACTGTAGAGTCCACACGGAAAATAATTATCTCCAACGGACGGCTGATGCTTCTTATGATTATATCTGATCATTTGAGACCTTGGCACTGTGATTAATCCCAGATGGGGACAGATTCCCCACGCCGCCTAATTTTCCACGTTAGCTCTCCATGATGCGCGTTGTCGTCATGATGCATGATTGCAGCCCTGGCGAGTCTACTGCATTTATGCATCATGCTGACCCTTTGGGAATGTATCAGCCTCATCGAGTTGGCCTCATCGAGTTGACATGACGTATAAATGCAGCACTGGCAAGTTACTCGCATCATGAACGAGATTAATTAAAGCACTGCGCTATCCTCAAAGGGCTAACTTCTGTCTACAGCAGTACCCACTACACCACAGGTGTTACAATCTTACATACAGCTATTTGTTGTTGTGGTCCTTTTTTTCTTTTTTTAAAATATATATATACCGGTATATATATTTTTTTTTCTTTTTTTTTTTTTTTACAAATTTAAGTTATTGAGGAAAAGGTGCCATGACAATAATCCTCTTATAGTCATAGTTAAATTCTTAACCGATGTAAAACTTAGATCATGTAAAAACTGTAAAACAGATCTCGGGTCCTCACATCATATTTATGCAGTAGAATCATTGACTGAACCGTCCTATGACTATGCTTCCTATGTCGATTATCCCGATCTAATATTTACGATAAATATAGATTTACTAATCATAAAGGACTTAAGGACGATGTGGTAGACTCCATATTATAATAAATCGCTTAGAAACTTACTATATCGGAATAGTAGCATAGATCCAGTGATTTCTGAGTCTACATCTGGACATCTCTGCTAATTACTTGGCAAGAAGACAGGTGAAACAAATGTAATGAGTTCATCAAAGTGTCATTATAGTTTTGGCCGCAACCCATTACACAGCTGAGGTAGGTGTACTAGTGTAGGGTAAGACTAATTGTGTGTGTGATTCATATAGCTTTACCTGAACACGCCAGATCTAGGCCTCTCAACGGGGGAGGAGCGGGGGTATTAAAAACAAGGGGGGGGGGGGGCATTTGGAACGGGGAAAGTATGTGCGTAGCATTTTTTGAGTATGGAGGAAGCGCGGGTAATAGCCCATGAGTTATACTGGTTGAGGGTTGGGGGGGGGGACTTTGATTGGGTGGCTGGTAGAATTTGGATCTCCTTTTCCTCGCGCTGGCACAAACATCCATTACCTGGGCATTCTGTGGTTGTATAATGACCAGTCCCTATTTTAATGGCAGAGACAGAGTCCGGTTATTGCTATTAATCATATAATTGGCTGATGACTACACACACACCTACACCTATACAGGTCAGGTAAGTGGTAAAGTACAAGATCCTCCTAGTGAACGTTTATAAGTCATGACTACACACCTACCTTAATGGTCATTAACCCACGGTGGACGGCAAAGACAAAGGAATCGCACCTTGGGTATATCGTATACACTGACATAACCGAGGGTTAAGTCAGATAGACTACACCTGTAGCCTGGTATGCCTTCATAACCACTACCCACTGGTCATCGACTCGGTGTACAGTCAACTCCCTCAATTACGGCCACCCTTGGGACTTTCTAAAAATGGCCGTAATAGAGAGGTGGCCGCACTGGAGAGAGTCAAGGCTAAACTACATGTGATTTAAAACGAAATATAGAAAAATATTAGATATTCTTGAACAGGGATATGATGATACATTTTGAAACCCAACCTGGAGGCATACATCGCCGTCTATAGGCTATGCCAAAAACTTAAAAACCATGATGTAGCAAAGGTCTCTAACCTACGTGTAATATATTATCAGTGCAAAAGATTTCACAAAAATTAATGAGGCTTTTTACTTTGAATATAAGGAGTCCACATGCAAACGTTCACCACATGTGTTTTAACCCCCCCCCCCCCCCTGTCCGTACAGGTGGTGAAACCACTCATGTTGGCATCCATCCGTTAAGCTATCACACCTATGCAGGCATGAATGCCATAACCATTTAAGGGCCGCATAGTGCGTCAATGTGTTATGCCCTAGGTCGTCATGATGCATCAATGCAGCCCTGGCAAGTCTACTTGCATTCATGCATCATGCGGCCCCTTCAAATCAATAGGGTGGGCATTATGCATTCATGCAGGACTGGCGAGTTACTTGCTAGATATGCATTCATGCTTTGTTCTGATGAAGGATACATTACAGCACTATGCAGCCTGTAAAGACCTAAACACTACGTTGTTCTTTGCAACTGTAGTTGCGGGAACCACCTACCCCTTGCCCCTTGCCTTGCCTAAGTTTATTTTAATATGGTAGCTGGTGTAGGTGAGGGGCTAAGAAGATATAAGATTAGACAAAAATATTGGTAGGGTGGCCGCATTAGAGAGAGTTTTTGGTACTTTGGTACTGCAAAATGAGTGGCCGCAGGGTGGGGTGGCCGCATTAGAGGGGTGGCCGCATTAGAGGAATTATTTTACATTAAAATAAAGGGGAAAACGTTTGGTACTTTGCAAAAACGGCCGCAATGGCGAGGTGTCCGCACTAGAGGGGTGGCCGTTAGGCCACACCAAATTAAACAGTTGGTCTATGGATTTCCCGCACCATATTTTCGAAAATGGAATTTTTATTTTTTTATGAAAAAAATTCTGTCTATGGACTGCGCCCGCATCATTTTCTGAGAAATAGGATTTTTTTCTTCTTTTTTTTTTGGTGGCCTTTTCTGCCATCGTTAGCCAGAAAATATCGGTTTGTAAAAATTTAAAAAAGATTTTCCCACAGGAATAAAAAGAAAAATTCGTCCGCCCCCCCTAATTTAAGGTTGAAATCCATAGACAAAAATTTTTTTGGGAAAAAAAAAAAAAAAAAAATCGCCCTCCCGCACCTATTTTTGGAAAACAAAATCCATAGACCAACTTTTTTATTTGGTGTGGCCTTAGGAGGGAGTTGACTGTATAACACCTCGTCTCGACCTTGTTGGGCAGTGGTTATGACGCATACCAGGCTACAGGTGTAGTCTATCTAACACATACCATGAATACATTTCTAGTAGCTAAGAGTTTAAATGTATCTAAAAATTATCAAATAAAAAGTTGTTATGCATATCCCAAATGCTAAAAAGGGCCGCATAGTGCTTTAATGTGGTATACCCTTTGCCGTCACGATGCATAATTGCAGCGTACTCCTCACTGCTGCATTCATATTTAAGGCTGACCCATCGGGAGTTTATCAATCCAATATGGTCGTCACGATGGATGAATGCAGCACTGGTCACCAGAGCTGCATTTCATCACCAGGGCGTGTTGCATTAAATCCCTGCACTGCCCTGTGAGGGTTACTAACCAGCACATCTAGGGCCCTATCACGTGACCTCCTCATCATGTGACCTGTCACGTGCCGCGGGTCAGCTGACCTCGGTCAGGGAGGTCAGCTCTACTAATTGGACAAGTGACAACCTTTTCTTTTCCATTTTTAATCTTTATTTTTAGAATTAACCTCATTCCACTTTATTAGTGTGATTTTCCGGTCCGAGTTTTTGTGGCCATGTGTGTACATATTTCCTCTGGTTCATTATATTATCAGTTTATCTCTTACTAAGTCATCAAATAATCTGGCACGACTTTGGAGTCAAATATTAATGCATATTAGCTAAGTACAGGACTCTGTCAATCAGCCGACATCAAATGATTGTAGAGTGGAGAGGTATAGATCTGTATGAGAATGGAAACGTGAAGAGGTGATTGGAATCTAGGATAATCTACACCTCTGACCCAATCTCTGACTTGAAAGATCACTGGAATATATTATCCATTTGTGTGTGTCCTTTTTTCAATTCTGCAACACCTTTAAAAATTGAATGATATACACGCTCTGAAATAACTTTCGAGAAAACACCTTGTTATGACTGCTGACACTGGCTATGGGGGTTTCTATATTGCCAGAGGCCATCATGAATTCAGGTTAAGGAGAAAACAAGTGTACTCTCCAAGCGGAAATCTCCTTTGACTAACTAGATGTGCCTTGGGGGTATACAAGCCTGTGATTGGAGACGGCCTCAGGGTGGTTGACTCTATAAGCAATCTACTGAACCTAACTTATATTTGTATCTTCTATACATTCATAATTAGATTAATACTTTCATATTTATGGCAATTACCGGTAGACAGATGGATTCACCATTCGGTTGAGAAAACATATTACCGTATACAATATTATTATATATAGAGTTTACGCTTTTAACTCTTTAAGGACGTCATAGTAAGTATCTTGGAGATTTCACATCCTGGTCCACAGAAAGTAAGAATCCTTAACAATATTGCTCAATTATTTAAATGATATTTAATGAAATAATCAAAGTTTAATTTACAGAAATCACATGGAAAAAGTAAGAGGAATTCCTTTAAAAGTAGTAAGAGTGGCATTGCCATCACCGACGCATCCCCGGCGAGTCACTGGATCTCCAGCACTGCATTAATTCTTTAATCAATGCATCACACGGACCCCCTGGGAGTACATCAACCCTTATGGGGCGAGTTACTTGCCAATGCTGCATGTAAACATCATTCCAACAATATCACTCGTAAAAGGATGATGGTCTTCTCCAGCAAGGGACCTTTGGATTTTATACTTTCTCTTTCACTAACGTGACTTACAATAGGTGAACATTGTGGCTGACCTTTCCCACAACTATAATGCCCAATACATTATCTGTTAGTTATCTCAATATCAGCCATGGACAGACCACCCATACATAAGTGGCCCTGGTCAGTATAGCCTGGGTCGGGATAAGGTCAGATATCATTTAACTGTCATAAAACGTAATACTGACCATTGAGCACATAGCCTGACCGGATGTTTGTTTTTCCCACATTCTGAATCTCTCCATAATATGGGTTACCATTAACAGTCACTCACTGACCCTTTAAGGGCCGCATAGTAATTTAAGGTGTTATGTCTTTGTACCCATAACGACAAAGGGTATGTGTTCGATAGACGACACCTGACCAAGGATCTTCCATATACCCACTGCCCCACCAGGTCGAGACGAGGTGTTATACACCAAGTCGCTGACCAGTGGGCAGTGGGTATATGGAAGAACCCTGGCCAGGTGTCGTCTATCTGACTTAACCCTCGGGTAAGCAGTATAACCAAGGTGGGAATCCTTTGTCTTAGGTGTTACCCGTGGGTTAAAGCACACTAAAACACTATGCGGCCCCTAAAGGTTTAAGGAAATAGTAACTGGTTCAGGAGGTTAGGTATGCTACCGTAGCATATCTTAATGGGGGACATAATTTGGCTAAATATATTTGAGAAACAACTCTAATCTTTAACTTAATTAATGGCCATAAAGTGCTATAGGCAGTCACCCCCTATATTCCCTATACCACATGGATAACTCGTATTAGGAATCCTGCAATATTGCTACACACGTTAGACCAATTTGATTAGATCAGATTACCCTTTGGCTCATTGTATTTATCTTTATCCAGTCCACGTCTAGCACTACCGAGGTACCTGTTCCCTCCTCCCTTCTCCCCCGGTATGCACGAGATGGATCCACATTGTAACCGTTAAGCCTTTGTGGGCGAGCATCAACTATAGTTGATGCCATGGTAGGGCGAGCATCGACTATAGTCTTGGTAACTCTATGGGATTCCACAAAGCCTCGTCCTTAGAGAAAAATCCTGCAAAATATCTCGGTTAAAGAGTGCATAGTGCTTTAAACTATAATGCGCTCTGCCGTTAGGATTCATGATGCATGAACTGCAGCCCTGGCTGGTCTAATCCCCAGGGCTGCATTAATGCATCATACAGACTCCTTCAGGAGTGTATCATAAAGGGTCTCTATCGTGCTTGATGCAGCATTGGTGAGCTACTCTGGCACCAGGTGTGCATTCAAGCATCATGCCAATAAAGGGCGTAATGCAGCAAACCCGGGCAGTAATGCACTATGCGGCCTTAAAGGATTAAGTACGGAGGAGGTGGGTCAACATTTTAACAGAAACACTCCATCTAGAGTCATGTCATGCTCTACTATCTAAAAACAGGACACGACTGACTGTTTTGCTGCTAAGAATATACTTTGTAACATTGTATGTAAAACACTAGTGTGTGTGTTGCCCCAGCTCGTTCCTATCTCCCATATCATGGCAAGTAGCTAAAATTCGTTGTAGAAAGAATATGTGTAAGATCTTGTTACACAGGCCACATTTGCTTGTGTGCACAAAAGCCTTTGGTAACACTGACATCTCCTGATAAGTGCACCCCCCAATTTTTTGGCTATTTTTTAGACTAATAAAAGCCCAAAATATCTCTCTAAAGTCCATTTAAACCCTGAGCTACTAGTTACGTATTTGTCAATATTTGCTAAGCGCACTGTGTGCTTATAACATCAAGTAGGTTAACATTTAAGGGCGGCATGATGCCCCAAAGCTGCATGTGCCTCTGTTAGTATGATGCACTCATGCAGTGCTGGTGACTGCTTTGGTGCATCATGAGACTCTTTCGGGAGTACCAACCCTTTAGGGTGTGCATGATGCACCATGATGCACAATGTCGGTGGTATGTGCATCATGATGACAAAGGGGCATCACTATGCTACCCTTAAAGGGTTAATGGCCAAGTCGGAATAACAAACAAGAAAGCATCCATCAGTAATTATACAGCAGGTTAATTATGTTTTTACAGTGCATGCCTAATTTAACAGTAATGTATTAAAGACGTGATAAGTGGCCTCAGGTAAAAACCAATGTAAACACCATGTCCTATATACAGGATAGAAAAGGGAACTCCCTGCATCAACGTCTATGTACTGTGGACGGTAATGGACCCTGGCATTGAGATATATATCTTTTAAACTTTTAAACTTTTTTTAAAAGTGGTGTACATGTTGATCCATGTTTTACCAAATCATCTCTAATTGCCAACACCTGCACCACCCTAGCACTTGGAAAACAGACGAGGGCTATATAAACCAGTGACTAAAGTAACCAAAGAATAACTGTTAACCCACGGGTCCCACTACAATACACACATGTATATCCTAGCAGTCTGACTAACAATTAGTAACACCCACACCCACTCACCCTATAGTGTTACCCCTTGCCCTTGGCCCTGTCCCCAGTCCCAGCCCCCTCCACCCCCACCCACATAAAACTGGGCCTCCCCAGCATCCAAATCCAGCCAAAACCCACACAAAGTGTCTGGCCCATTTCCCCTCTGACTCAAGCGACGACAGCCCTTTTTCGGCCAAAATAATAATACCCATGTGTCCTGAGTTTCGCTAGGTTATTATTATGATGGCGGTGTATGCTGTTCATCCCATATGCCATGTTATGTTACTGTGTACATGTACCGGGAGAATACATAGCATGCTCATATATGGGGTATGGTGGATGGACAGGAGCGTCTAACATTACCCTCTGGCTCATAAATTGCTTGTACCCGGTACTGACATATGTATAACCCTTTATGGGTAGCATAGTGCTTTAATAGATATGTCTATACAAAAAATGTACCTACCGTACATGTAGTACAGGTATCGGTAGATGTGGACCATGACTGTGGTATGGTGTGTGGGGCCAGGGTTGGGGGTCAGTAGCATTGTCTGATTGATTGCTATATTGCATTAATAAAAAGCCTCATCCTTAGATTATGCTGGTGCCCATACAATGTTAAGGTGGACAGGTGAATGCCCGTGTATGTATGTATAATAATTCCATTACTGAGAATATGGGGCCTGTCTGGGCCATGATTCATTCTGTAGGTGTATGTAGACTTATAGTCATGGAAATAGGAGACACCTTGGTTTCCATACAATACTTGGTCAGAGCGTGCATCCACCTGTATATACCAGCTGTATGTTTCTGTAAACAACAGTCCCCTGATTATTAAATAACAATTCCTTCTGTTACAACTTACATACACTGTTTTTATATCAGGAAAGTGTATTATGATATATTAACATCTATGCGGGTCATACAGAGCCGTCTCCTGTACGCCACAGCCAACATTGAAGCCGGCATAATTTTTTTCTTACCGTAAATTATCATCAAAGGTATCTTTAGTGCTTCAATGTGCTGCGCTGTTTGTGGTCATGATGCATGTATGCAGGCTTGGAAACTAAGGCATGATACCGACCCTTCAGGTGGGCTTTAACTCCATAGGGTCATCATGGTGCATGCCTGGGGAGCTACTCGCAGGGCTGCAGTTATGCATCATGACCACAAACGTCATAGTACATTAATGCACTTTGCATCCTTTACAGGGTTGATAAATCATTGAATGCAGTACTCACCAGACTTGGTGTGGGTGGGATGGTCGGGCAGCACCTTAATGACCTTCATGCTGCCCTGGTAGGTCATACTGACCAGGTCTTCCTGACTCAGGCCCTTCAAGGTCGCGCCCCGGCGTAGCGTACTCCTCCGCGGGTCCGAGCGACCTGCAATGTTCTCATACAACGCACTATCCGGGATGTTATCGTAGATATCCTCGCGGTATGCCGTGTTTCTGTGCTGGGGAAACTCGTACAACTCGTAACCCGAGTTATCGACCTCCTCTGTCGTATTGCTTCCTTCTACTGCAGTTTGCTCACTTCCGGTTCCTGTTGGCTCACTTCCGGTTCCGGTTTGTTCATTTCCGGTTCCTGTTTGCTCAATTACTGTTGCAACAATAGCACTTCCGGTTAGTGATTTGAGCGTTCCTGTTACATCTTCACCCTGGTTACCAGAGTGCACTGTTTCCTCACTATTAGCTTCACTTAAATCCTTAGTAACTACTTTCTCGGTTACGTCCTTTCCGCTCGAATTCTTATCACAGGTTCTAGAGAAGACCTCCCTTTCTGGAGTGGATCCCTTTGAGTCGGGATGCATATTCACCGTTAATCCATTGGCTGAGCCTAAACTGGACGTACTGCCTTCGCTCTCTACAGACCCCGTAGAGGACTGACTGTTGAGCATCCGCTTTGGTTTCCGCCTCTTGATGACCTTCTTCCTCTTCCACACGGGGTCGTCCTTAGAGATGGCAGCGTCGTCTGAGTATTCGTCACTTTGGGGTTCATCCTCTAACTGAGTCTCGGTGCCCATCTTGGCATTACCGTTCATGTCGCTATGTTTGATACCGCTGTCCTGATTGCTACTTTTACCGTTATTGTCCCCCTCGGGGCGCGGGGGCAGACCGTTGAGTTTGGTGTCCACTGTCATGCTGCTACTGTTGTGTCCTGCAGATCCACATCCACCACTTACTGCTGGTCCATCAGGTGCAGCCTCCTCACCTTGTGCAGCACTAGCTGCAGCCTGGGTGTCCCTCATTAGACTGTCACCTGTCCCGTTACCGCCCACCTCCTTACCTGTCCCCACTCCCCCTGTGGGCCTCTCCTTCTCTGAAGCCTCCTCATTGCCCGTGGCCTTCACTTCCGGCTGACCTTGACCCTGGGGGCCCTGAGGAGAAGTAGTAGTAGATGTGGTGGTGGTGGGACAAGTGGTGGCCCCTGGTGGTGGGGTACTGTTAGTGGTGCTGGTGGTGGTCCCAGTGGTGGTGGCCCCAGTGGTGGGGGTCCCAGTGGTGGGGGTCCCAGTGGTGGTGGTAGGACCTGCCCCAGTGGTGGTGGCTGGAGGGGTGGGCTGGTGGCTGGGACTGTCCTCACTCGGTACGGGGCTGGTCACTCCGCTCGTGTTCTCCGACCCCAGCTCGTCCAACATGTCCGTCAGGCTGTAGGCCGGGCCCAGCGCCCCCGAGTCGGTCTCCTCGTCCGAGCTCTCCATCTTCACCGTTCACGCTGGTGGCGCCCCGCGATTAGAGCTAGCGTTTACTCACAGCTGGAAAATACAGAAATTACTATAGAGGTTAGCTTTGAAAAAGGGATTTTTCTTTTGTATGGTGTGGCTTTTCAATTTAGAAAAAAGGAAAAATTTATATATCATTTTTTAATAGCTTCAAAACATTTTATCTAGGACACAAGAAGAACCATACACATATGAATCCCTACATGAAAATATGTGTACCAGTATACAGCATGCACACAGTTGTTAGACACAATACGACATGATAACCCGTGTGGCATGTTAATTCTCACGCGTTATGAATAATGCTGTTATTAAACATTTTGAAATTGTCATTTCCCAGAATGATAATTCCACATCATAAAAAGGTCATATTTTCATGTTACTAATTTGGCTCTACACTTGAAGACCAAGGTGAGACATACTAGAGGAATGCCCCTGGGGACATCATCACTGGTCTCGGTATGTGGGGACCTCCCTGCAGCTAGTTACTGTCGCGTCTCACGACAACCTTCTTCATTTCCACATGAAGTCATTAACATGTTTACGAGCTGAGTAAGAACGCCAGAGGTATGATGACGGTGTACCCTATAGGGCACTAGCGGGATACACTATAGATCAATGAAACAATGCCTTCCATTCATTGTAGGATTCAGGTACTCAGTGTGCAACTGGTACCCATCGTGAAAGCTGTTATCAGTGTTCATCTCAGATCAAGTAATGGCTTCCCCCACTAGACAACAAGCTTATGTTGGCCTGCTTATATAAGCACCCGGGTGCTCATTAATTTCAAGTAGGCTCAACGCTAATAGAAGGGCCGGCGATCATTCAATACTTAGTTTATAGTGTATTTATTTATTTATTTATTTATTTAAATAGTGTATTTATCACACTATTATTATACAGACTAATACGATATATCGGCGGATATATCTCGTACCCCTCTAAAGCCACACCTCCTATATAAAAGTCCAGCGTCTGGTCCTCACTCGACTTTGACTCACTGGACGGGTAGCAAGATCTGCTCCTGTATATGATGCTTTCCTTTCCTACTACGGCAGATTATAGCCTTCTTATAGTTATCATCTTATTCTCTATATATGCAGCATTCTGTATTTGATGAGGTATGTTGAACAATAGGAAATCAGTTAATGGTTATCATACGCAAATATGTTAAAATTATTGCTTATGCTGTGTTTGGTGCGATACCATCTTTAATCAGGGAACACTTTCATCCCTGTATACTGGGGTTCTGCTGACTCGTGTATAACCTGTGGGTTACAACATAGATGTGACTGTGAGGCTGTACAGTAAAGGCGTTATCTTTCATTGTGAGGGGGGGGGGGGGGGGGGCCTGACCACATCCTTCAACACGTTAACAAGAATAGTCTACACTCCACAAACACAACAGATCCTGTTCGCATCCAATGAAGATATCGCCGAACTATCCACAATACTATTTATAGTTGTATTCCATATTAAAGAGAGAGAGAGCTCCATCATATTGTTTATTTGAGGTTGTAAAAGTGCCTTTTACAGCAGTTTCTATGTTTATGTAACTGGTGCACACTGGTACAAAGTTCCTATACACAGTTTAGCCCTTTAAGGGCCACATAGTTCTTTAATGTGCTGAATCCTTTGTAGTTATGATGCATAGATGTCGGCCTATCTACGCAGTAGGGTCGGCATGATGCTTGAATACAGCCCTGGCAAGTTACTCGCCAAGGCTGTATTCAGGTATCATGACGACAGTGGGAATAATGCGCTAACTCTATGGTCTATGGAGCCAGAGTTAACATTCGTGCCCATCAGCCTACTTGTGGACATCTAGTCTATCTATATCATTAATACTATGGCCCTAGACCCTTAAATTCGACACGGCGACATGAGCTATTTTGGGCCTTAGTGACATGGGACATGCGGAAAAAATAGATACATGTAGTGACATTGGACATTGGTCATTTCTTAAAATCGATATTGCGACATGGGCATTTATTAAAATCGACATGGGACATGGGGACCCCCCCCCCCCCCATCAAGGACCCCAATACCGTGCCGTTCCCATTACCACATGTCTCCATGGTAGAATGGGACCAGTGGGCCTACCTTTTACATATTGGCGCTACATCAACCCTTTTAGGACAACATCATGCCTTTGGTTCATATGCCATCAGCATGCACCAATGCAGTTTATGAATACCAATAAGAAAAACCTCACATTTTCACGTTTTTGAAGACTACTAAAATTCAATTTGAATAATTCTATAGTCCCTCGGCGCTTAGGGAGTGGTCATATTTTAACCAAAGGATTTTAGTGGATTTTCGGGTGAGTGTGCCGTGTTTTTTTTTTATCAGTGCACGATGATGGATTAACAGTATAGGACGTAATGTGCCCTGAATATAGGTACCCTCTAGCCTTGCGGGTCGTATAAGGGCAATATGCCTCCCTGGTATCATGATCCTGTCCACTTATCAGCCTTTATCCTCTACTGCATTGTTTCAGTCAACGTGTTGTTCCGTGACTTGACCGTTAACCCTTTAAGTTTAAGCAGTCTTTGCGAAAACTTTTTCATCCCACAGCACATTCGGTCATGCAAATTTTCCATGTTGCAGGACCGGCTAAATTTTTGGAGGACCGGATAGCCATATATCTGACGGCTTATGCATTTGGAGTATAAAATAGTATTGTCCATTAAAAGTACATTACATTTGTAATCATTTCCGGCCAAATCAGGATAGATATATAGTTTTACACATGTTTCACTTTTAGAAGCCCAACTGAATTCTTCTAGTTCAGAAAAGCCCAACATATGACTGCACATTCGGTCCTGCTACACTTGTGAATCTGCTGGACCAGTGGCATTTTAGGAGGACATTGCCACTGTCCTGCATGTTTTCGCAAAGACTGTTTAAGGCCTCCGTACTGCTTCAATGCACTAGTATGCCTTTTTCTTATCATGATGCATGAACGCAGCCTTGTAAAGAAACTCGCCAGAGCTGCATTGGTGCATCATACCGACCCTACGAGTTATGGCTAGAACACTCCTAAAAAAGGTCAGCATGATGCACCAATGCAGGGCCAATGAGTAAACTGCTGATGCCACATCCGTGCATCATGACGACAAATGAACATTTCGATGCATGGTCTGACATAATAATTCTGAGCATTTGGAGAATAAAAACAACCCTTTCTGGTACCTCTTAGTGAAAGGGTCAGTAGAGCTCTCAGAATCTGCCAGAATGAAAACCTGCCTTCTACTAGATTTCAACATTTTCTGGGGGTATACCCCCAGAGACCCCTTCCCTACTATATGTATTACTACTAAGGCTACTGTGCTTCCCTTATGAAATATGTGGGCCCATATTAAAAGTAAGACTCCTAAAATCTATAGCCCAAATCATACTGCCCTTCCCTTTCTCGATTTTTAACAAGGCCAAAACGGCCGTGTCGCCGTGTCGGTTTTTACCCATGTAGAGGCACCCTGTATACACCCATTTTGGGAATATATCCACCAAGCAACCCCCCCCCCCCCCCAGCTAGTAAATGACTGGGCCCTTAGCTTGAAGTTAGCCCTATAGACCAATGCAGCAAGAAAGGGTGACTTTTCAGAAAAGTTGTTGATAAAGTTTTTGAACATTTCTGAAGTCTGACCAACAAATACATGAATATAACCTCAAAATCCCGCATTTTGATATGTACTATTTGAAACATAATTGTCCTGTGAATCTCCTGATATGAGATGTTTGCAAATACAGTGATTATCGACAATGTTAGGTGCATTCTGCTGAAAGTAACGTAAACACAACTTTATTTTGAAAAAGTCACCCTTTCTTGGCGCATTGGTCTATAGGGAGTGGTTATTTATTACTGTAGTTACAGGGGGGGGGGTCAAAATTTCCGACCCCTCCTGAGGGGGGGGGGGGGCGTCAAAAGTACTGATGTTATTTATGTAAGTTATGATAGATTTCTCACAAATTGTGAGTTAAAATACCCTGCAATTTACCTTGTTTCTGTGTCCTATAATCTGCACCCTAAATGTGTCTGCACCCTATGTGTCCTGTGTTTGCACCCTACATGTCCATTGGCGTGCACTCTAAGTGTCTGCACCCTAAGTGTCCACGCACCCTAAGTTCCCCCCCTATAATTAAAAATACCGATGGAGGTCGAGCAATGCTCGAATTAGACTGCCTACAATGTTCAAATAATGTCAATAGACATTGTACTGGCCTCATTGAGGGCCATTCATTGTTAGATATATTCTAATCCCCATGTTTGCATCAGGTGCCAGATGCCTTGAGTGACACCTCTGACAAACAATGCAGGTTCACTCAGCTAATATCACACCTACATTATGCTATTCTTTTTTTCGAAAACCAATGGGCAATTCAATACATACATTTGAAGAAATTAAAAATAAACTATAATTAAGGCCCTGTTACACGGACGTCATCTGACGTCAATACTTTTGAAGGCATCTGCAGTTGAAGGCATTTGCAGTTGAAATCAAACACGTTCTGATTTTGAAGGCATATGCCTTCAATGTGTAACTCAATTTTGAAGGCAGATGCAGCCACGTTTTGACGTCAGATGACGTCCGTGTAACAGGGCCTTATATAAGACCTATGGGCTCAGGCTATGCAAATCAATAAAAGTGGAGGATTTAAACATGGTTTGTATGGCTCGGTATGTCTTATGCAGTTTAATGATTAGAATTGCATGGCAGTCTAATCAATAAATGAAGACTCCCTGAGGCCCCTGGCTTAGGCCCTATCATGGCCATACTATAGTATAGACTAGTATGGGGAAGATAAACCTTTGACAAGGCTTTGACTCAATGTATCCTGCCCCTCTCCCCTGCAATTAGGCATACCGGTAGGTAGGCCTAGTCTAGATAATAGCAGTACAATAGCGGTATTAGGGAGTGCTCATTTTTTAACAACAGGGGGGGGGTGGATTTGGGGGGGGGGGGGTAAAAAATTTGGACCCCTTGACCGGGGGGGGTAAAAAATGCAGACCCCTCTTGGGGGGGGGGCAAAAAAATTCAACCTGTTTGGAGGGGAAAAGCCCGCGCGTTACTATGCTACAAAGGGGCGCGAACGCGCGCGATTATCGGCCTGCCGGGGGGGGGTAAAAAATTTCGACCCCTCTAGAGGGGGGGGGGGGGTGAAAAACTTCGCGCGCTCCGCGCGAAATCTCACCACCCCCCCCTGCTGTTAAAAAATGAGCACTCCCTTAGCACAGTGACTCTGAGTGAGTGACATTAATCCAAGTGACAGTGGTACACCCTGAATCTATAGCAGCACTGTGTCTGTGGTGGGACGGCTACTGTGACTGTGTGTGAGGCAGGGGGAGTTAACGTCAAGGAGGGGTGCACCTTTTCTGCTCCCCAAACTCTACTGTCAGCTTCAGAATACCCCCGTGTCTCACGTCCCCTCACGTCCCCTCACATACACACCCAGAGGGTACAAACCCCTGTCCTACCTGCAGTCATGTCCGCCACTTTTTGTTCATGTAGTTAGTAAACAAGCTTCCAGAAAACAGCACGACTCGCAGCTCGACACAGCTAGTACTAGTTCCGCGACAGGTCTAAGTTCACTGTTGACATTGTGACGTCACAAGCACCTGCTTCCGGTCTGAGTGTGTGCTTCCACCTGGCGGATTACACACCACCTAGAGATAATAAATTTGCTGCACTTCTGGGGAAATATTTTGTGCTGCTTTTAAAAGCCTTATTTTTTTGTAACTATATGACAATTAAGGCATTTAATTAAGGAAAATCTTTTTTCTTGGCCCATTGAATACGGCCACATTGTATTTAATGGGGGGCATTATATATAAGCATAGTAATATCTCATTATATTTTTCTAGTACCATTAGGATATTTACAAAGATATTCCTGCTTTAATTTATATGCAATGAGTCCATCTATTGAGTTTTATTGAAGTATGTTATTTGATGTATTAATCATAGAAGCAGTGATTTCTTAAATCATTAAAACAGATAATTTTGGTATACATCTCAAAAACCACAGCAACAAATGTGATATTTTTAAACTTTTATTTTGTCACTCTTTTGACCTCTGGCATACAGTCCTGTCTCATGTAGTAGCCGAGTCACATCCAATCTCTGAATCCGTTATAAGTGGCAAGGTCTACACCCCGCCTTACTTTATGTACGGGTGACTAAACAACGCGGTATTTACTCATGTGCCCTGGTCAGCGTTTCATCTTGTCGAGTTCAAGGTACGAGTCGAGTTCTCAAAATGCGACACAATCAAGACAGTATTTGCCTTCTCCTCTCATCAAACGAGAAGTAATATCAACAAATGGCTCCAAAAGTACCCAAGACAGAACCTTTGCTTATTATCATCATATTTTTTAAGTGCAGTATTTGCACTTGATATTCACTTTGTTTAAAGACACACAAATTAGGGGCGGGGGGTTGGGGATCCACGGAGAGGCAGGAGTCACACAGAAGTATGGGATGAGATGATGGTGTGATAACCCATTCAGTTCCAGGCACCCATGTACTCACTACACACACACAGTCTCCATACAACATCTCTCCTACTCTTACATTTAGTTAACCCTAAACCTTAAAGTAACATCTGCCGTCATGATACACCCATGACGCCCCAGTGAAGCGCCAGCTGCATTCATACATCATAACGACAAAGGGCATAGCGCGTTAAGTGCTATGCCATCCTGAAAGGGTTAAAACGTACAAGGCTGGTTTAAACTGCTACAGTCCCCCAGCATTTCCTCAACTCTAAGATATGTCAGTTTTATACAGTAATGATAATAACGGTGGAATCTAGTCCATCTTATTATAGTTAATGGTAATTCTTCACAGTAGTAGTAGTAGTAGTTCTATCTACTCGCTAGTTACCTTCAGGGAGGTTTGGCTGTACACAGGGTATTCTCGTATCCTTAAGACTCTCAGACTCAGCCGTCTTTAAACGTCCACAAACATACTCATAAACAAACATACATACATGATGACTTGAGGTTTCTTGGAAAACTCCCAAAAAAGCTTTGACATGTACATATATATATATCACACATGGTTTCACCGAACCTCGCTTTCGTATACACTCGCGTGCAGATGATGATAATGGGGGTGATAGTGACTCCGATGATGATCGAGATGATGACGACGATGATGATGATGATGATGGTGATGCTGCTGTACAAGGATGAACGTGTTGATGTAATGATGTATGATATAACCGGTGAGAGATGAAGACCATAATGGTTTCTTGTTGTACTGGAACAAAATAAAAATTGGAAAAAAAAAATCTAAATAAAGGGGATTTTCATCCAATAATCTGACTCAGGGGCCAGTTATTATTATTATCCAGTATATAAGGATAATGGTGGACAGCCGATTAATGCGCCACAACCTGTTCTATACGTCCATACGGCCGTCAACGCTGCAAACATTAACGCTTTAACCCCTTACACTATGGCATACGGGGGCACATTGTCATTCAGTAACCGTAGTAACATCCAATACAAGATACAATGACCGCTGGCCGTATCGCCTGCCAGAACCGCAACCCGAGCGTATCAGCCGCAACAACGCTCAGGGTTTTCTCAATATAAATGACCCCTTAAACAAGGAGTTTGTTGGCATAGAAGGTAGACCAGGAGCCTCCTACGTCTAACCGCCCCTAGAGGGCAGCACAGCCGGGACACCTTATACACAGTACACAATGTACACTTCACACAGCGCCTGACCAGGATCCTATTGATATTGACATAGATTAATTACTATTATTCCATACATTTTTAACCCATGGGGTAGAATTAAAAGCATGGGTCATCATGCAACCATTGAGAGAATATTGTAAATGTACCAGCACAAATTTGATTTTGACAAAAGGAGTTAGTTTATAGTTTTGTCCTGATTGAATGTATCTGGCTGTTCCTACAATGGCATGTGGACATTCAGATGACTTCATTACATTACAGGATTTTACAGTAGCAGACCAGTAATACTTGGTACAAACCGCGTTTAACCAAAGTTAATTCAGTTCTCTATAGGTTATCATACTATTGTCTCTCCTACAATCGATATAACTGCTGATGATCTCGCAATGCTATATACATAGAAGTATAACGTATCCATTCCAAAGTATATCATATATACTACCCATAAAGTATACCTTAACTTAATCCATTAAAAGTAGCAAGCACATAACATAGGGAAATATAAACAGTATACAATAGTTGATTCTATTAAAATAGAGCTTCGATTATCGGTACGCTGTATGGAAATAAGTTAATTCACTGCAGAAAAATATTATCAACAACAAGAGTCACACTTGATTTCTTTTTCAAGTGATGAAACAACAGAAGACAATTAATTCAGAGATGCCAGCCTTTTGTCGACAAAATGAAGGATTTTTTACAATGTTTATAAGTATTTTTTTTGTATGGAAAAATTATAATAATTTTATATGCCGAGATCCTTAGTCGACAAAACGTAGGAATATTAGGATCATGGCCAAGTAACAAAATTTAATACAGGAAGTCCTGCAAAATAGGTAGTTATTCCTACAACAAAGTAGTAAAAGTGGCATCTCTGAATAATGACAACACAGTGAGCTAATACAGAGTGGCACCCTGAGGATGGGTGTGGTGGTGGTGGTGGTGGTGGCTGGGGTGGTGGCTGGTCAGGTGGTGGCCGTTAGTGGTGGCCACCGCTGGTGGTGCTGGTGCTGGTGGTCACAGAGGGCGGTCACGCGATGGGCTCGATGTCTCCCATGTTGACGCGCTCGGGGTCGGCGTGCACGGTAAAGCCGAGGATGCTGCTGTCCACCTTCTGCATGCGGTTCTTCTTCTTCTTGGCTGAGTTCTTGGCGGTGGCGGCGCTGCTGGAACCGCCGGGCGAGGCGGCCGGGGGACCGTTGTTGTTGGTTAACGAGCGGTGGTCGTCGTTCTTCAGGTTGGGGTTGACGGCCGGAGCAGGGCCCCACATCTCCTGTAAGCAGACACAGACATCACATTAGTTACAGCTACCCTCACACACTATCTACCCTAAAACCATGCCTACAGGTCACATTTATTTCAGGGTTTATTTTCCCCTAAAAGTCGGGGGTCGTCTTATAGGAAGGGTTTTATTATGTAGCATTAACGAGTAAAACAATGCTAAAACACTTTTTATAATTGGCCAGTTGTGAGTTACTTGCCAGACATATTAAAGAGCGACACATGGGGACATATATCACTCCCTGATATTTGAGTATGAAACACTGACAAACGCATTAACATAAAAAGAGGGTTCCTTAAATATTAATACTATTGTCATCATAGTTACTGTGCAACTGTGGCCTAGTAACAATCTTGTTAAAGTTAAAAGCAACATCATTTTCGAATTTACAAGACACATTTGTTCAGTGTTTGACAGATTTATGATGGAAAACTGAAAATAGTACTTAGGGCTAGATTCACCTAGAGCCGACCACACCTTGAGTCAACCACCTAAATATTTAGTTGAGTTATTCATGCGAGATAAACTCTTAAGTAGTTCTCTGCTGCTAAGAGTAACATTCAAATTGGACTATTTATACATAAATAAGAGGGATTTCCATGTTTGGATAAATAGGAATTCAACTGTCCGACTCAAGGTATGTGGTTGATTCTTGATGAATCTACCCGAAGGTAAAGTAGAGAGCATAACAACCTAAGTAGTGAGATTTGCCCATTTGAGGCGTAAATGACACCTTAAAATCAACCCCAGCTTGTAAAACAGACATCCATACTGGACACATTGTGCACGCTGTGCCCACTTTAGGCCACTCAAAAAGAAGAAAAGAAAAGAAGTTGGTTTCTCATCACCAAAGACTGAATAATTTGACGAGGGAGGCTTTTTCTTTTTTCCTTGCTCACAGGCTAAAATGTATGGGATGATATATGTTTTTCACAGCCAAAATTCACATTTATTAGTAGTTATGAATCTATTGATCTTTTAAAGTGGGGAAAATGTAAGTCATTTCTATCCCACTGCATTACTGGCAGTATTATCTTTAATTTGGTACCAAATATGCCAATATTTGTCTATTATTATCATATTTTTCACCAAGAATTTGCAAAAAAATATATCTAAAAAAGTTTTTCTCAAAACCAGATTTCTATGATGCGCGCGGTGATGAGAAACCATTTAATTTTTTTTGAGAGGCCTTAATTAGACATGTATTTGTTCAGAGATGCCCCTGCACCTGCAGAATTAACACCATTTTTGGAGGCAAACCGCATAAATTTAAGCATAGTAAGTTTAGGGATGAAAGTGAGCAATTGTAAAAAGCCTTGAAATGTTCGAATAGAGGCCCTTGAAGAAAGGGCTTTGATGTTAAATTATCTTTGGAACTTCATTCGGAAAAAAAAATCCAGAAAAAAATGTTATCCCTGCAAATTGTTCTTAACCTATTTACCTATTGCTCAGGCAGTTCCTCTGGTCAAGTCAGTGTGTTTTAGATTAAGCATACTGTGTTGCTATGACTACAGCTAAGTGTGTATGTATGGAAGAAGCAAAGAATGCACACACCAAAGGGGACTAAGCCAACTTGGGAAACAAACCAACAAAGGGTATTTAACCATCACCCTACATCTAAAGGCATGTTCCTCTATTTATTTTGTTTCATGTGTTTTTATTTTGTATTTTAAGAGAATGTGTTGGTGAGTTCAATGTGAAGGCAAACTGAACAAGATTTGTGAAGACAGTGGACGGTCTGATTTCCACATTAATCTAAACTCCATTCTTTGCCCCATTCATTCGCACATAAATATTAAAGAAAATAAAAGAGCCAATGCGTGGGGCGACAGACACTATATTACGCCTATCGCGGGATGTGTTAGTATCAGAATATTACCAAAACCAATATGGCAACTTTGTGCACAAATACACTCTTCTTACCTAGGAGAGTGGAGGGACAGTTAGGCCACACTATAAAAGGTTGGTCCATCATAGTATATATATGGTAGCAATTTTTTTAAATTGAATTTCTTTTGTGCGTGCACATTAAAAAATTTCTGAGCAATTTTGTTTTGTATGCGGCCTTTTGTGTGATGCCTAGTGAACTGTTGCAGCACCCATGTAGGCAGTTAGAAGCACGACAATTGATGTACCAGTATGTACCAACAATTGCCGATCTGTTGCACATCATTTCTCCCCCAAAATGTTTTTAGACATTTTGGAATTAAAATATTCCTGTGATCACCTACTGGTTTGACAAGCAAAAGTCAAGCTGAAACAGTTTCAATTCTTAAAAAAAAAATTGTGCTGCTGTTGAATTAAATCATAGTTTGCGTGCCTGATTTCGTGTCTTGGTACTAGCGGGAAAATGTGAATAGTGTTCTGCAAATATTAATGCTTAGTGTCTTTCTCTGAACCACCATCCCAACCCTACGACTCCCACTGTTTTGTGCAAAGGTCCCCTTTCGCGTGTGCACGGGATCAAAATGAAATCAGACGAGACCTTTTTATTGGTGTGTTGTTGCCATGGTTTCTCGTCAGTATCAGTTACTTGAGGTGAACTTTTTTCCCACAGTGGTCCAACGTACTCTACAAATCTGATAGAAATAGGGTGGTCTTAGTGGGCACAAAAGAAAATAACAAAGAGCTTTGACACAAAATACCGTAAAACGCCCCTCTTTAACATGACCCCCCCCCCCCTGCCTTTAAGACAAACCCCCACTTTAGGAAAAAATAATCAGCCTTATCTAAAAAGGTTAAGGATATATTTTCAAAATAATCTGTTGAAATAAAAACAAAAAAACTTTAAGATCCCCTTCCCGCACTTTTGGAGGAAAAAATGTGTTTTTTTAAAATCAAAAGAAAACACCCAAATTTCTTAAAAGCAGAGATCTTGCGGAGGCTCCTCCACCAAGAGTCACAGTTGAGTGAGAATCGGTCCCTAAGCCGTTTATACCTACACTGTGGCTTAAAAGATGGGGTTTTACGGTACTTTATTTGTGTGCAGAGGTAAATGTGACACTGTACAGCTTAGTGCTAGGGCATGCGGTCCCACCAAGGGGAGCGGGGCTAGTGTTCTAATAAGGTCAAATGTGAAGAAGTGATTCGTCTTCTAAAGGCTTAATTTTGAACGGGAAACTGTCTACGCTAAATGTTCACCCCTCTTCTACCTGCCTTACTTGGCCTAGTTTGACACAAACGTGTGCATCTGGATAAGGCGGTTTAATAGAGATAGCGTTAGAAAGATCTGAAAGGGAAACGAGAGGTTAGGGTTGTTAGAAGGAATGAGTAGTTAGGAAAGTATTGGCTGCAAAGAGCATCCCTTATTGTATATTTAATAGCCCTATTCCATATGCTACAATACCAATTTTGCTCTTAAATGCGCTATTCAATGAACCAGTTGTGTTCACCCGTATGTCCCATATAGTGCAACCTCAAATTGTGTTTTTTGGCAAGTCTAACATTTGTTAGTAGATTTGTGTGGATGTGAATTTGTGGAATCGGTTGGTGCAATTAAAAAGCTTCTAGTATAAACTGTTTGGATCTATAAGAGTGTTGTTGTGTGTATTTTGACCAGAGGAACATGCCGGAAATAAACAATGGTAATTGCAGGTGTTATATCGTAACATATGGCATCACGGAAACACTCAAGCGAAAGTCTCTTAATTAAAACAAATTTTCTCAGAAGTAAATATCACTGCAGAAATACAATGCAGAGTACAAAATTGTCAAACTCATTCATTCAATTAACATGCCCCATTTCATCCAATCAGGGGCACAACAGATTTAGTAACTATGGAGAATCACCGGAAAAAATGCCATATTTATGTTTTATGTTTTCAGTGAAGAATTGGGATTGGTCACATATATATAAAGTGAGGTTGAGTGTGACCTGAAGGCTAAACGACACATCCATCTGCTCTCAAATATCAAGCGCAAAATAATTTAAGTGTGCATAAACATGAAATGACATTTGGCACCTTTCACAAGAATTTGGAGAAACCATGTAAATATCAACAACACCTGCACCATCCCGACCAACCATGAAGTCTGGTTGACAACACTTGAATAGTCACCATTTGTACCTAGGAACTTTGTTTTTGGTTCTGGTTGATAAGTTGTAAACAGATATGGGACCCCCAATATGTACAAGTGCACACTTTTAATGTACCACACCACGTGCAATATTAACAATATGTTCAATTCAAACGTCAACATGGTGCAGAAGCAACTGAAAACATGCGGTGAAAATGCAAATTATACGGAGGCACCCAGTGCCAATACGTGACACAAAATGCTAACGTCCATGACTCAACCGCTGTCAGTTGATGCGGTGTGCACACTTTCGGTACTAAGTAAGCAGCGAGTCACTAACGCTGGGCTGACGACCCCATAGCCCGTAAATAGGGGCGCGGGCCCACAGTTATCTGATAAACTATCTTTCTATATTCCTGTAATGCAAAATTGTTTGATTCTTTGAAAGATTTTACTCTGGATTGTATCTTATCTCTATGGGCATTTTTCCAGTTGTTGGAAAGAGGAAAACTGGCCAACACAGCTTTCCGGGACTGCGGGCCTGGGTGGCCCATACCCGGGGTCCATATCGGGAAATGTGAGCATCTACACAGCCACGTACACCCATGTCCGTATGTGTATGCATCTTAACTGTCTTAAACCTATCACAGGTCTCCCTTGCCCAAAAAGTCAACGGAAATGAACTTGTATGTACTTGTAGTTTTTAACGTGCTGTGTAGATAGCTTTTATACACTCTGAATCCAACAAACTTAAAAATTAAGAAAGGTACAAGCAGGCTGGCATCCATATATGTAGTGCGGCATACATGCAGAACGTCACCGAATCATGGCATGAATCAATTAGAAGGGTGTAACAACAACATGTATGCTATCATATCATATTCAGCATAAATATTAGTCTTGTCTACAAAATTGGACCACAACACCAATTTATAAATCTTTCGAACAGAGATAGCCATGTCAACTTGTCACCCCAAAGAGCACAGTATAAACAACATCAATGAATGAAACCAAAGAATCAACCGAGCTGGCAACAAACATGTAAAGCTTAGCAACTAAAGCTCTCTCATCAAAGCGTAGTGCGTCAAAGCTCGTGTTCAGCTACAAACCGGCTCTACGTGGTGCCTGGATCTGTTACAAACCGGCTCTACGTGGTGCCTGGATCTGCTACAAACCGGCTCTACGTGGTGCCTGGATCTGTTACAAACCGGCTCTACGTGGTGCCTGGATCTGCTACAAACCGGCTCTACGTGGTGCCTGGATCTGCTACCAACGCCGGCTGTATGTGGTGCCTGGATCTGTTACAACCCAGCTCTACACAGTGCCTGGATCTACTACAGACCAACTCTCAGGGTGCCTGGATCTGCTACAAACTGGCTCTCGTGGTGCCTGGATCTGCTACAAACCAGGTCTCAGGGTGCCTGGATCTGCTACAAACACAACTCACCTCTGGCTGCTCCTGCTTCAGGTGGTTCTTGAACTTGGAGCGGCGTTCCAGGAACTGGGTGGCAAACTCGTTAGCCTCCTTGCCCTCCCCCAGGTAGGAGCGCACGTAGTCGTGCACCTCGTACGGAGACTCCACGTCCTGGAGGAACACGATGAACGTCGGCACTGGAGGAGAAAACAGCGTCACAAACTGGTCAGTACAATGGTGGTAAGCAGTACTTTAATGGGCCATATGGTGTACATCTTAACTCTTTAGGCCTTTGTGGGCCACATGGTGCGTTAATATCGGTTGCCCTTTGGGGTTGTGATGTATCAATGCAACCCTGGCGGGTAACTTGCCAGGGCTGCATTCAAGCATTCGAGACAAAGGACATAGCACATGAAAGCACTTTGTGGCCCTTACATGGTTAAGGACCACGGGATGCCGGCTTAACCCTTTATAAGTATGACATGATACCTTAATGCATCCTGCCCTTGGTTGTCATGATGCATGAATGCAACCTGGCGAGTAACTCGACAGTACTGCATTCCAGCATTATGCCAACCCTACAGGGTTGAGACACTCCCAAAGGGTCGGCATGATGCACCCATGTAGCACCGGCGAGTTTCTCGCCAGGGCTGCATTGGTGCATCATGACGTAAAATGTATTCTTTAAGCAACATCCGTCCGTAAAGGGTAAAGAGGGTTATATAGAAGCTGCAGGGGATGTACCAAGAGAGCCGCATGCTTACCATCGACTGACGACTGGATGCCGCGGAGTGCGTTCTCACACCACTGAGTGAACTCGTCTTTAGGCTTGAGGCTCGTGGCTTGTTGGAAGAGGCGTTGGACAGTTTCCTGAAACAGTGATTCACATAGTGTTTTACAAGTCAATTAATAGAGTAAACCCTCACTTCTCTGCAATTTTCTATCTCCCATTTTCATGCAAGTCAACTTTATCCCCTCAAACTCACATTCAGCTCCAGATGAGGGTATAACTCGAAGCAGCTTGTACGGTACTTACTGTAAAACCTCCCTTATAAGCCGACCCCCACTTTGAAAGAAATTCATAAGCCGAATTTTGAGTCATTTAAACTATGATGACTGGATTTAAAACCTAGGCGCCTACCTCCTCCCGTTTGGCTTTGGATGGCTTGGTTTTGGTGGCGGCAACTGGTTGTTGTGAGTTGACGGTGCTGGACAGTGAAGGGAAGTTACTGTTGGCGTTACTGCGGACAGAAAACACAACTTGAGTTAACATGTTAAGGAACCCATAACACATTGAGGATTTCTGACAAATGTCTAGGAAACTTATTACATTGAATACAGAACATGGAACTTCTTTTCCAGAATAATTCATAACCACTTAGTGACTTTTCTCTCACCTGTTATTGGTGGTGGGTTTCTTGGTGCTCGCGCCCCCGATGGCGTCGTCCCAGAATCCTGCCGAGGCGGCAGTGGCCCGGTTCTGGTTCCCCCAGGCCCCCTCTGCCGCCCAGTGGGTGGCCTGTGCCGCCCCGCTCCACACCGCTGCCGTCCTCAGGGGTAGGGCCGCCGTGGGGGAGGCCTAATGACACAAAGATACAGGTTAATTAGTGTAATGGCTTGTGTAAGCGCATCTGCATTTGTAAATTGCAAGTCTATGTTACTCCCTGTGCTTATACAAGGGGACAAATTCAAGGATTTTACGGCAAAGCCGTAGTGGCTTTGGGTTTTATAGGATTGTTATGAACTACAGATGAGAAAACGAGGGGGCATAGATTTATCATTTTTGGTGTTTCTGGGGTTCTTATGCAATTCATGTTTGATGGTTTGCAGCAACACTGCATGGTCAGTTAATTACATGCACTTAGCTAATTTTTTTGGTTTTTTATTGGTTTAACTGCAGCTGGTATAACAATAGAATCCAATATGTGCCAATGGAATCAAATAGGTACCAATGCAACTCCATTGATGCCTATGCAAATACCATCTTGGCAGCCATCTTGAAAATTACCTGGATCAAAAATTGGAGCCTACAAATGGATTCTACACCCCAGAAAATCCTATTATACATGTGTCATACAAGGAAATCAGACAATCTTGAGTTTTTGGTGGCCATCTTGGCAGCCATCTTGGAAATTTCTCGGATTGAAATTGTGAGCCTGAAAATGGATTCTACATCCCAGAAAACCCTATTATCCATGTATCACACAAGGAAATCAGACAATCTTGAGTTTTTGGCAGCCATCTTGGCAGTCAGAGGGAGGAGGAGGGGGCGGAAGGAGGGAAGGCAGAGGGAGGAGAAGGTAACAGGAAGGAGGAAAATGGGGTACAGGGGGAGAGAGGAGGGGAAAGATGGGGTAGTAGGAGGGGGTAGAGGGAGGAGGAGGTAACAGGAAGGGGGAACATGGGGTAGAGTGGGGGGTGGGGAGGGGTAGATGGGGTAGCAGGATGGGGCATAGGAAGGAGGAGAGGGCAGAGGGAGGAGGAGAGGGCAGAGAAAGGAGGGAGGAGGAGGAGAGGGCAGAGGCAGGCGGAGGAGAGGGCAGAGGCAGGAGGAGGAGGAGAGGGCACAGGGAGGCACAAGGAGGAGGAGGGGGGCACAAGGAGGACTTGTGATGGCCTTCCTTTAAAGACTGTAAAATATTATTTCATGGTTGGTGCATGTGTGTGTGGGGTGGGGGAGGGTAATTATGTTGGACTTCACAGTTTGTCTTTGGGCGGGCTTGAGTGATTTCAAGAGCCACCCTGGACCCACTCAACTTCTAGTATAGGTCCTGTATGTGGATAGTATGGGAATTCGCATTGACATTGACAGCTTGGCTTGACATAGTCAATAGTTATTAGGCTGGTACCTATCCTTGCCATTGACAGCCACATTAGAGAACTCAAAATATGGCTGTTCACAAGATGTCTAGGCCTTACCACAAGGTACATTGGTTCTACATGTAGTAACTGAAAACAAGATCTAGGATAAATTAGTCTTGCACAAGCCTACAAGGACACATGGGGATACCAGTCCTAGGCAAGGTTTAAGGGCCAGCTAGGGCCATATCTAACAATGAACAAGGGGGCCTATGCTAGTCGTTTCTTGTCGAAAAAGTGACTCTGGTCATTGGTGTAAATGGCTTTGGGGACAAGGTCCCAAAGCCAAAAAGGACCTGTCATCTAGTTTATCTCGTTACGGGCCGGGCCTAAATTCATGCATCGTGCCGAACGTTCGGTTGTGTTTCAACCCTGGTGAGTTACTCAACAGGACTGTATAATGATAACAAAAGGCACATTGAAGCACTAAGCTACCATACAATACTAGATGCTGTGCCTACCTTAGACTGCTGCTGCTGCCGCTGCTTGTCCCTCTCTAGCTGCATGGCCTGCTCCTGCTGGATCTCTAACAGGGACGGCGCCCCGCTGCTGCTGGTCGGCGTCGTGTTGCTGCTCACTGCAGGCAGCCGGCTACAAACACAACACAATTTATTAATTTTTTTTAAATACTTTCTAAATATCATTAATACAACATGATTAGATATCTCCACAACTTTGGTACCACCTACAGTTTTAGCCTAATTAAAATAAGCCTTCATCGGGGTTCAATTAGTATTTTTTCACATCTGCACAATTCCTACTAAATTATCTTAGAAACCCTTCCTGAGGACAAAGTGTTGATATCATCTTGCATGCCACCCCCCCCCCCCCCCCGCTCCTCTATAGAACCGTAGTTGGAAATCGTTTGTGCTGCCTTTCACACCCTCTCTTCTTTAACTGAAAACATTTTTGCACCTCAACATGTTTGGCCATTATAACACAGGGATGAAAGTCGACTATGTCAAAAAAACTTGAAGATATAACATACCTCACAACTACAGTATAGAGCATATGAATGTTTATGCATCTATAGACACATATATCTAGTGCTGTGCAGCAGGATTTGTCATGTCTATATTCTCCTGGACGTCATCTCCTGCTGAGGAGAAGTATTTGTCACGTCCATGTGATCATGGACGTTATCTCCTGCTGAGGAGAATGAGAAATCTGTCCATACACTCTCCATGCATAGCACCTTAGTTTCAGTGGCTAAGCCTCATGTGAAGAGTGTAAATGCATAGGACTATAGAGGAGAGAGAGGGCTTCAAGGTTTCTCAAGTTAACTTGAGAAAAACTTGACACTGAGATCAGTGTGGTGTAGCCTGTCTGTGTATGGGTAGGACCACTGAGGATGAACCAGTGATGATTCTGCTGTCTTTTCATAGGATTACACAAACAAAATAAGTTTGTTTGAGTTTATATTGAGTAATTATCAAATATATCCTAATCCTGATTAAATTTTTTTGATTTAAAAAAACTTGATTTCAGGGAAAAACTTGAAGACTTTCATCCCTGATAACATCTCCCGTTAAAATGCCCACCCTGTAGCTGTACTGACCTTTGTGTCTGCTGAGCCCACGTCTTGTTTTGTTGTTGTTGCTGTTGTTGTATCACCGCCAACTGCTGTCTTTGTTGTTCTAGTCGCCTCTTATTCTACACACGAAAAACACCCATTAATTTAGATTCAGGATTTAATCATTTCAGTTATCAATATCAAGAATTTGCATTGTAGATATGTTTGAAATAATTCTTAACCTTTAAATATTTGAGGGCTGCGAAGCTCTTTTATGCACTATGTCAGTAAGACGTCGTGATAAAATAGGTTGAGTAACTCGCCAGAGCTGGATTGATTCTGTACCATACTGACCCTCTGGGGTCGATAGGAGTCCCCCAGGGGTCGGGATATATGTATTCATGCCTATCAAGTCCTGTGTTATGACAAAGAACGTAGCACATTAAAGCACATGGTTAAGTGCAGTGTGCTTATTTCACAGAGATGCCACTCAGTCGACGACAAACAGTAGGTAATTTTACAATCTTGGTCAATTTTCTGTATGAAATTACCATAATTTTATAAAGGGGGACCTAGCAGAAGCAAGGCAATGCGCCTAAGCTAGGATGATGCACCTACTTTTGTATTTGTTATCTTTTACCCAATAAAACATTATTTTTAAAATACAGAAATTCCAGCCAAAAAGTAGGAATTTCTGCAAAAGTATGAAAAGTGGCAACTGTTATTATATCAGATACAGTAGTCTTTAGTGCAGCCTGAACTGACCTCCTCGGCCTCCTTGACAGCCCGCTTGGCCTCCATCTCCTGGATCTCGGTGAGGGACGGTGTACCGTTACCCTGCGCACTCGGGCTGCTGCCCCATTGTGCAGTTGACGGCAACTGTAATCAACGACAACTTCAATTCAGTTTATTTCATTTCATTTAATGTCGATTTCTCTCTTTTTAATGATTTTTACATTTTCAGAGGCAAGGGTTCTTTTATTTCCCTATAATTAAATATGTATATTATTTTGGTGAAGAAGAAGTAGGATATCTCTGGCCTTTTGTCAGTTTTAATAAAAGAAGGGAACACGCGTGGCACATTTGCTGAGAGTTAAGTGGCGTACGAAATCTCCCGCTCCTTGTTGATGTAATTTAATTGGAAAATCCCAAGGAAAGAGTAGGAATTCCTACACAAGTAGATAAAGTGGTATATTTTTGTGCTGAGAGTTAAGTCGTGTACCTGAATGTTGGCCATCTGTTCCTGCTGCAGTCTGCGTAGGGCCTCCTGCTGCTGACGACGCATCTCCTCCGCCTTCTCCTGCAACACCAGGTATACACAGGTCTCTTACTAGTTAAGTTAATACTTAAGGGCCAACAGTGCTTAAATGTGCTATGCCTTTGATTGTCATGATGCATTCATGCAGCCCTGGCGAGTCTACTTACTAGCACGGTATCAATGCATAAAGCCGATCAAGGGAGTGCTGTATTTTTAATTATGACAATAAGGGCATAATGCATTATTGTGTTATGCGGCCCTTTACTAGTTAAACTTCATGCTACAACATACCACTGCGTTATTTTATAGTAATTTCGATGAAATATCGTGGGTGGGTAGGTGGGGAGCATCCACCCTGTAGGGCCGGCATGATGCTTAAATGCACCCTTGGTGAGTAATTGAGGCTGCATTCATGTATCATGAGACGATAAAGGGCATGATGTATTAAAGCTGTCAAAGCGTTGCCTTACCTGTCGGCGGCGGATCTCCTCCTGCCTCTTTCTCTCTATCTCCTCCTGCTCCTTGCGTCGGTGTTCCTCTATTTGTCGTCTTCGCTCCTCGGCCTCACGGAGTCTCTGTTCTTCTTGTTCCCTCCGTAGCCGTTCCTCCTCTTCACGTCTTCTCCGCTCCTCTTCCCGCCGGGCATTCTCCTCAGACTCCCGTTGTAACTAAAGGATCAAAACAATCAGATTAATTTATTAAACTCTAATGCTCAAATAGTGCTTCTTTTTTTGCTTGATTTACCTTTAATTATCATATATAATCCATATCCTAAGTTAAGCAGAGCCCTGCCTTGGAAAAGTCCTTTGACCCGCCCTGGCTTCTGGTTTGTGTATAACCAGCAAATTGTAAGCCGGAAATTCTAGGAAACATATGATCGACAGATACTAACCCTAATGCGTTCTAGTTGTTCATTGCGCTGTCGCTCTAGCTCCATCTCTACTTGTTTACGGCGTTCTTCCTCCTGCCTCCGACGTAATTCTTCCTCCTGCCGTCTGCGCTCCTCCTCCTCTTGTCTCTTCCTCATCTCTTCCTCTTGGCGCCTGCGTTCTGCTTCCCGCCTCTCTGCCTCCTCCTGTGTTCAAGTTCAACTTTACATTAATGTCTCAGACAAACAAGTATGGTTAAACAAAAGAGAGACGAAAATTTGGAAATCATAGGGTTTTGGTCCATTACATGTAGAAAATTTGCAGAATTTAATACAGAATTCCAATAGAAAATGTAGGAATTCCTACAAAAGTAGAAAAAGTGGCATTTCTGACTCTTTTATGATTGCATGATGCCTTAAGGCTTCATGTCCATCATGATGTACAAAGTGCTGGCAAAAGAGTATAGCATATTAAGGCACTCCGCAGTCCCTATAGGGTTACCAGAATGTCACGTACCCGCTGCTGCTGGTCCATCTTCATACGCTCCAGGCGCTGAATCTCCTCCAGTCCCTGCGGCTGTTTGGGTGGCTCTATGTCCCAGACGCTGGTTGGCGCCGTCCAGCCTGCTGCAAACACACAGGTACCCTTATCACTCACGGCTACCACAACAAGGTCATATTCAATTCACTTTAGATGAGTAAAAGCTCTTAATATGAGTAAAAGATACCACTATCTGGCAGACAAACTGAAGGAAACCACGAGATTTTCACATACTATAGGTACTATTACAGACCATTACCACAACAAGGTCACATTCAATTGATTTTATAAAGTGCGCCTGGGACATAGATAATAGATATTTGTAGAAAAAGTAGGATTTCCAACAGAAGTAGATAAAGTGGCATCTGTGCTGACCATATAAACTCTGTGACGTGAAATAGCGTTGGCTGCTATTCTATCTGATGGGAGCTTTACCCCTTTGCTATTTGTTATATGCGTTTTGTTATTTTCCTTTTCCCTGATGTGCAGCAATATTTCTTGAATTCAAATATTTACACTAGAGAAAATATCTCTGTATGTGTACTACAAGGCAACTTACCAGATGACACAGTGGGGTTGGCACTGCCCCATATTGTGTTCTCCTCGCCGTGCGACTGGGACACAGAACGGTGGAAGCCGGCGACGCCCGCGTCACCGGCCTGCGAGACGGCCGCCTGTTGCTGCTGTGCTGCTGCTGCCGCCGCTGCTGCAGCCTGCTGTTGGGCCTGCTGCTGCGCCGCTTGTTGTTGCGCCTGTTGTTGGGCTGCTTGCTGTTGCGCCTGTTGTTGGGCTTGTTGTTGGGCCGCTTGCTGGGCGGCTGCTTGTTGTTGGGCCTGTTGTTGGGCAGCTTGTTGGGCTGCTTGTTGTTGAGCTTGTTGCTGGGCAGCCGCTGCTGCCTGCTGCTGTGACAACTGCCGCTGGAATGCCGCTTGTTGTTCAGACCTGGTGGTACAAACAAGACATGGGTACTGTGCTAACAACTCTCAGCCACTGCTCGTCATGCAACTTATATTTTGAGTATGTACCATAAAGTATAATACGCGGGCTATACGCGAAACAAACCTCCAGTGCAGGTTATATTAAATTCTCACAGACTAGGTGCGGGTAATACGAGGGTTTATGTAAGTATAGTAAAGTACTAAAATGGCGATTTTCAGACCCCAGGTGTGGGTTATAAGTTTCTCCCAAAGTCGGGGTGCGGGTTATACGCGAGGTGCGGGTTATACGCAGGAGTTTATGGTATTTGGTATTAATGTATAAGCATCATGGAGCTGCATTTTGCTCAAGTATCCAATTATAGATTTTGCGGGTGACATGATTAGAGGTACTGACCTGGGTGATAAGCTGGGTGGCGGTTGCTGCTGGGGGGGGGGGGGGTGACATGATTAGAGGTACTGACCTGGGTGATAGGCTGGGTGGCGGTTGCTGCTGGGGGGGGGGGGGTAACATGATTAGAGGTACTGACCTGGGTGATAGGCTGGGTGGCGGTTGCTGCTGGGGGGGGGGGGTGACATGATTAGAGGTACTGACCTGGGTGATAGGCTGGGTGGCGGTTGCTGCTGGGGGGGGGGGGGTGACATGATTAGAGGTACTGACCTGGGTGATAAGCTGGGTGGCGGTTGCTGCTGGGGGGGGGGGGGGGTGACATGATTAGAGGTACTGACCTGGGTGATAGGCTGGGTGGCGGTTGCTGCTGGGGGGGGGGTGACATGATTAGAGGTACTGACCTGGGTGATAGGCTGGGTGGCGGTTGCTGCTGGGGGGGGGGGGGGGTGACATGATTAGAGGTACTGACCTGGGTGATAGGCTGGGTGGCGGTTGCTGCTGGGGGGGGGGGGGGTGACATGATTAGAGGTACTGACCTGGGTGATAGGCTGGGTGGCGGTTGCTGCTGGGGGGGGGGGGGGGTGACATGATTAGAGGTACTGACCTGGGTGATAGGCTGGGTGGCGGTTGCTGCTGGGGGGGGGGGGGGGTGACATGATTAGAGGCACTGACCTGGGTGATAAGCTGGGTGACATGATTAGAGGCACTGACCTGGGTGATAAGCTGGGTGGCGGTTGCTGCTGCTGGGACGCCTGCTGGGGTGGGGTCTGCTGCCCGCCGGGCGTGGCCTGTGACGGCTGCGGTGGTTGCTGCAGCAGCTGTTGTTGGTGTTTCAGCATGAACTGCAGGGCCAGCTGCTGCTGCTGCTGCGTCGTCAGCTTGGTGAAACTCTCCTGCTGCTGCAATGTCGCCATCATCTGACTCATTTGGACTTGTCTGGAAGAACAAGAGGAGACATGTTAATATGGTCACATTTATCTGCACTTGTGTTGGGGAACAAGAGGAAGATAATGTTGTCTGGACTTGACTGGCTCATCTTAACTTGACAGACTCATCTAGACTTGTCTGACTCATCTAGATTTGTCTGACTCATCTAGACTTGTCTAGCTCATCTAGACGTGTCTGACTCATCTGGACTTGTCTAGATCATCTAGACCTGTCTGACTCATCTAGACTTGTCTAGCTCATCTAGACTTGACTGACCCATCTGGACTTGTCTAGATCATCTAGACCTGTCTGACTCATCTAGACTTGACTGACTCATCTAGACCTGTCTGACTCATTTAGACCTGTCTGACTCATCTAGACCTGTCTGACTCATCTAGCTCAGCTATATTTGACTGACCCATCTGCACTTGTCTAGCTCATCTAGACTTGTCTGACTCATCTTATGATCTAGACTGACTCTGACTTGATTGATTCATCTAGACTTGAGAACCAGACTGATTAGAGTGTGTTTATTTCATGTAATTATTGATTATTTCATAGCTATTTTAATGACGTCATCGTGGAGAAACACCTCATGGAGGTGTGGAGAACAGTCATTCCAGTACTTAACCCTTTCACCACTGGGTTTCTTGTAACTCAATGCAATTTTGTGCAATATACATGTGTAATGGCTTACCGCGTGGAAAGAGTTAAGCATATACTATTAGTAACTTTGTTTCTCCACATGAAATAATTTAACATAATTCCATACAGAAAACCAGAAAACCAGGAAAAGTGGCATCTCTGCCCATTTCTAAATCA